>PVIU01015276.1:0-49020 GCA_004026605.1 Ondatra zibethicus | reverse complement strand
AACTCTGAGATTCCATCTTACACCTGTAAGAATGGCCAAGATCAAAAACACTGATGACAACTTATGCTGGAGAGGTTGTGGGGAAAAAGGAACACTTCTGCATTGCTGGTGGGAATGCAAGCTGGTATAGCCCTTTGGATGTCAGTGTAGCGATTTCTCAGAAAATTAGGAAACAACCTTCCTCAAGACCCAATAATACTAACTTTTGGCTATATATCCAAAGGATGCCCAATTGTGCCACAAGGACATGTGCTCAACTATGTTCATAGCAGCTTTGTTTGTCATAGCCAGATTTGGGAACAACCTAAATGACCCTCGATCGAAGAATGGACAAGAAAAATGTGGTACATTTACACAATGGAGTACTATACAGCAGAAAAAAATAACGACATCTTGAATTTTGCAGGAAAATGGATGAAGTTAGAAAACATTATTTTGAGTGAGGTAACCCAGACACAGAAAAACAATTATCACATGTACTCACTCATAGGTGGTTTTTAAACATAGAGCAAAGAAAGCCAGCCTACAAAACACAATCCCAGAGAACTTAGACAACAATGTGGACACTAAGAGAGACTTACATAGATCTAATCTACGTGGGAAGTAGAAAGTATAAAAAGACAAGATCTCTTGGGGCTGGAGAGATGGCTCAGTGGTTAAGAGCACTGACTGCTCTTCCAGAGGACCAGGGTTCAATTCCCAGCACCCACATGGCAGCTCACAACTGTTGATCCAGTTGCAGGGGATCTGACACCTTCACAAAAATGCACATAAAATAAAGTTAATTAAACCCTAAAAAAAAAAAAGAAAGAAAAAGAAAAAAGTCAAGATCTCCTGAGTAAGTTGGGAGCATGGGGATCTTGGGGGAGGATTGAAGGAGGGAGGGAAGAGGCAGGGAGGGGAGCAGAGAAAAATGTAGAGCTCAATAAATATCAATAAAAAATAAAAGAAAAAAAAACAAAACACAGAAAAAAGTATTTTTATTTCATGTATATGGGTGTTTTGCCTGCATGAAGGTCTATGCATTGTGTGTATTCCTGCTATCTACAGAGGCATGAGACTGTTGTGAGATGCCATGTGGGAACTGGGACTTGAACCAGGGTCCTCTAGAAGAGTAGCTTTGTTCTTAACCACCAAGCATCTCAGTGAATATTTTTTAAAAGAGTATAAAATACATGACACAAAACTGTCTACTAGCAGTTACAGTATCTGTCAAGTGTCCTCCATGTTAGATACCAGGAAGAACAGGACTCTGTTGACCAGAGAGATGGCTCAGTGGATACAGTGTCAACTGAACAACCAAGATGACCTAAGTTATGTAAAAAGCCAGGTTGGGTGCACACCTGTAATCCCAGCACAGAGGACGGACAGGAAGATTCTGGGGCTCCCTGGCCAGCTAGTCTAGCCAAATCAAGGAGCTCCAGGTTCAGTGGGAGACCCTGTCTCAAAAAGTAAGCCAGAGAAATAGCTCAGCAATTAAGAGCACTTGCTGCTCTTCTAGAGGTCCTGAGATTGGTTCCCAGTAACCATGTCAGGTGGCGCACAACAACTGTCTGTAACTCCAGCTCCAGGGTGATCTGATGCCTCTGGCCTCAGTAGACGCTGGCACTAATACATACATACCCATGCAGACATACACACCTATACATAATTTAAAATAATGAAAGTACAAAAATTTTAAAAGAAATAAAAAGAGGGTATGTGACTGGGGAAGACACCTGACGTTGGTTGCAGGCCTCCACATGCATATGTGCATACACTCACACAGTATAGATCTGCAGAGTAAATGGGGTCCATATATTCAGGATGTCTGCAGGCTAGCTACGGCTAATGGGCAGATCCCATTTCTTCTAAGTCATCCTCTCTACTTGTTATTTATGTCTCTACCCATTTGCACAAGCCACATAAAATATTTCACACATTTTTAAAACTCATAAATGTAATACTGCCAAGATGTTTCCACAAATGTGCAGATAAGCAAATCCTGCCTGACAACTGACGTCAGGACAAAAAGGCCCATCTCCTGACCTGCAGAGCATGGGATGCTAAAGCCAATAACCACCCCACCACTGGGCTTCCCAGCTGCCCAAGCTGTCAGGGAACCTCTGAAATGGATCTGTGCTTTCATTCCCTTCCTGCCATGAGTTCATCTTTTGCAAATATTTATTGCCCTTTAAGAACTAAACATGGCCAGTTGGAAATGCCTGGCTGGAGAGAGGCGTGTGCACTTTGGTCCCGGCAGGAGCTGAGCATACAACCTGCAGCAGGACTCCCCCAAGATGGATGTAAGAACAAGTGCCACTTTAAAATTTAGGTTGAAAAATCTCTTTGGGTGGCCAGGTGGTGGTGGTGCACGCATTTAATCCCAGCACTCAGGAGGCAGAGGCAAGAGGATCTCTGTGAGTTCGAAGCCAGCCTGGTCTACAGGGCAAGTTCTAGGACAGTTAGGGCTACACAGAGAAACACTGTCTTGAAAAACTAAGACACTTAGTAAAAGTCTTAGTTGTCTTGTGCCAAAAACATCTCAACAGTTTGCAGTAAGACATCTACATAAGATGATGTTATTTGAGGGCTGGGGAGACACAGCTCAGTTGACAGGGACCAGAGTCAGATATCCAGTATCTGTAAACAGAGACTGTACTTTTGTTTCCTGGACACCCAGACCCGAATAATCACACAGAAACTATAATAATTACAAGACTGTTTGGCCAACGGCTCAGGTGTATTCCTAGCTAGCTCTTACATCTAAAATTAATCCATATCTATTATTTTATATTTTACCATGAGGATGGGGTTTACCAGTAAGGTTCTGGTGTCTTTCTTCTTGGGCGGCTACATGCATCTCCCAGACTCTGCCTTCTTTCTCTTGCATTCAGTTTAGTTTTCCAGCCTACCTATTTTCTGCCCTGCCATGGGCCAGTGCAGCTTCTTTATTAACCAATGTAATAAAACATATTCATAGCATACAAAGGGCATTCCACATCAAGTATTCATGTGAGGAAACAGAGACAGGAGGGTCTCCAGATTTCACTGGCCAGTCATCCCAGTGGTGAGCCCCACACATTCAGCACAGTAAAGCATGTTGAAAAAGCAGAACTACTGTTTTGTAAGATTCATTTTGTTTTATTTGTGTGCAAGTGTTTGCCTCTATGTATGATGTATGTGCACCGCATGTGTGCCTGTTGCTTGAGGAGAACGGAAGACGGCATCACAGCCCCCAAAACTGAAATCCCAGGCGGTTCCCCTTGATCTTTATTTTCTCTTGACAGCTCTTGCTACTGGCTGACTTGTCTAAAAGTCACAGCCGCATGCCACGTCTCTCGGCATCATGGGAGCACTACGGGGTGTTCTTGCCTTGCAGAGGATTTAGGTTCAGCTCCCAGCACACCCATGGCTGTACACACATATACACGCAGGCACTTTGTACTCATGTGCCCATACGCCTCACTCAGAGACACAAGTTCATCATCATAATTTATTATTATTATTTAGTTTTTCAAGACAGGGTTTCTCTACAGCTTTGGAGCCTGTCCTCAAACTATCTCGGTAGACCAGGCTGGCCTTGACTAACAGAGATCCACTTGTGTCTGCCTCCCAAGTGCTGGGATTAAAGGTATGCGCCACCACTGCCCAGTTATATAATTATGTTTTATTTTAATATTTATTTATTTATTTATTTATTTATTATGTATACAATATTCTGTCTGTGTGTATGTCTGTACGCCAGAAGAGGGCACCAGACCTCATTATAGATGGTTGTGAGCCACCATGTGGTTGCCGGGAATTGAACTCAGAACCTTTGGAAGAGCAGGCACTGCTCTTAACCTCTGAGCCATCTCTCCAGCCCCTATAATTATGTTTTAAATAAAAAATAAGTATATAAAAATGTAAGCCAAGCATAATAAATATTCTTTAAAAGAAAGGAAGGGAAATTAAGACAAAGGCCAGGAGCCTAGCCTCACTCAGGAGGCAGAGGTAGACAGATCTCTTTGAGTCTGAGGCCAGCCTGGTCTACACAGCTAGCTCCAGAACAGCCAAGGCTACACAGAAAGACCAGGTCTCAAAAACAAAAACTAAAGAAAGAAAGAGGAAAAGAAGAAGAAGAGGGATGTGGATATAGCTCAGTGGGAGAGCATTTGGCTAGAATATTCAAGTCTCCAAGTTCATTTCCCAGGGCCGGAAAACACACGCGCGCACACACACACACACACACACACAAACACACAATCCCCTGGGGTGAAGGCAGTAAGTACTTTCTTGTCATTCTGTCTCCTGTTCCACCACCCTCTCCTTTTTAATACCCCTACATTTGTGTTCCCCCAGACCCCCATTTCTTCAGCCCTTTCCTCCCCCTCTGCTGGGCTTTGGGGATCCTGTCCACGTGGGTGCCCTTCTCCTTTGTTAGTCATTTGTTTACTCGAGCGTCTGGGGTGGAGGTGGAGGGGGCTAAAAATCTCCCCACACATGGAAACAAAGGAGAGGGCATTTTATACTCCCGTTCATGGCTGGCGATGGCCTCCTCCACCCCAGTACAAGTCCCTCTTGGGTGTTTATGGACGGCTATGGGAACAATAGGTGTCCTTCCCTTTCCATTCACGTTCTCAATTGTGGGGCTTGAACTGTCCCACAGCTTGTGTGTCCGGCAGGGTTCTCTGACAAGTTTATATTCAATCATAATTTATATTGTAAAGATAGGTAGACATTTAAGACAGTGAACTCTGGAGCGCATTCTGGTTTCTAACACTTTCTCCTGTGTTGTAAGGACAAGAACTTGGGCAATGATAGAAACATCTCCCCACTGGTATTTTTTTTAAAGGCAAAGTTTGCAGTAGAGGGAAGGGTGCCTCTTGGGGGTTCAGATAACATTGGTGCCTCATAGATAACCCAAAAAGAGAGTAAAGAAAAAAAATCTTTGGACAAAGTTTGTAGGGGTCACTTCCAAAAGGTTTACAAAGGAAGCAGAGTCGCTTAAGTGGAGAGTAAAATGGAAGACATTTACACACAAAAACTGTTCGCTGAGTTGAACCTTCAACTTGTTTTGGAAAATCTATACATTTCTCTCTTGGGCAGTTACACAATCCACAAGCAGCCTGATAAGCATGTTTTGGGGGTGATCCATTGGCTTGATTTCTCGGCCAGAAGGTCTGGTCTTGCACAAAAGCCCACAAAGGGAATACAGCAGGACTAGGGGGTGGGGGCTGTTAAGGGCTGGGAATCTATAAATCGCCAGTATTCTTTCTGGAGATGCTGGGCTATTAGGCATTAAGGTAAGAAAGCCAAACTTGAGACTGAGCATCAGGAACATGGTGTTTACTGCTGAAAGAAATAAAAGGTCCATTCAGACAAGAAAAAATATGTATTCTAGAGCATGTCTACAAAGATTTGGTTTAATGAGAAGGAAAAGGGGACTGCTGCTATCGCAGGCAGAGGAATAAGCCAAGTTCCGGTGTCCCTTTTTTCTAATTTGCATGGGAGGCAGGTGTGTTACTCAAATCATTTCATTGGTTATTGTGAGATGAGCAGGGTCAGAGGCCAACATTTAAGTTAGCCAAGAAAGTTAGGAGCCTCCCGGGGAAGATTAGGCCACTTCATAGCCATGAAAACACCACAGTGAGACCCGGTATTCTCCATGTTAACTTTCTTTCCTCCTCTTCTTTAAAATTTCTTCGTTTGAGGCAAGGTTTCACTGTGTAACCAGGTGTGGCCTCTTTATGTAGCAGGCTGGCCAGGAACTCACAGACATCCACCTGCCTCTGCTTCCCAAATGCTAACTTAAAAATTAACAGGCTGGGCAGTGATGTCACAAGCCTCTGCTTAATCCCAGCACTAGGGAGGCAGAGGCAGGTGGAGGCAGATTTCTGGGATCAAGGCTAGCGTGATCTACAGAGTGAGTTTCAGGACAGCCAGGGCTACAGAGAAACCCTGTCTTAAAAAATAAAAATGAACAAATAGATAAACAAACCAAAAGAAATAAAGGAAAAGATAAGAGCCTTTTTGATTAGCATAATGCTTCTGCCTACTATATCACTGTAGTCACCAGACTTCTCAAACCTTGCTTCAGAAGGGGGCAAAACTGCCCTTCCCTATAGGAACCACTGAGATGACTTAGCCTGAGACAGACCTAGAGAGCATGGGCTAGCTTGGGCTCATCAATGATGGTGACAAATGAGCCTGGGGAACAGGCTCTTCATTCCTAGCTCATCTCCTTTTTTGTTTGTTTGTTTTTTTCTCTGCGTAGTTCTGGCTATCCTGGAACTCGCTGTGTAGACCAGGCTGCCTTGAACTCAGAGATCCACCTGCCTCTGGATTAAAGGCCTGCGCTACCAGCACCCAGCCTCCACTTTCATTTAAAAGGTAGACACTCTCATTGAGCCTGGAGTGCATTAGGCTGGTTGAGCAGTGAGCCTCAGGGATCCTCCAGTCTCTACTTTCTCAGCACTGGGGTGACAGACGTATGCAGCTGTGCTCAGCTTCTCACATGGGTGCTGGCGAACTGGGGGTCCTCATGCTTACTGGGAACCTCTTTTCCAGCAGAGCCGCCTCCCAGCCTAATACAACTGTAGACCTCCATGCCTCAGCCACAAAGAATCAGTGTGGCTAAAATGTTCAGTAGCGGAATTGATGACAGGGCAAGAAGCAAGGGGATATGGGTGTGTGTATGTGTGTGCGTGTGTGCGTGCGTGTGCGTGTGCGTGAAGGGGTGCCCTTTGCAATTAGCCAACACTGCAGCCCTAAATCATTCCTACAGGAGGGCCCTGTGCCAGGACACTTGAACACTAGGCATCTGCCCCACAGTAATGAATCCCACTAAGTTACAAGCCTGAGTTCTGAGCTAAACTCCATGGTAGCTGGATCTTGCAGAGTGGAGGAACATCTTCCAGATTCTCAGCTGGCCATCTGGGGCAGACAACCAAATCCATGGGCTCTAGAACTGTTCCCGAAAGTGAGACCTTACATATCCCAAACTACAGCAGCAATGGTCACGGGGCCAGTCACCTGTGCTTCCCAGCATAAACAGCAGGCACCCACAGCAATGAAACTTTGACAATGACAGGTCAACATTTAAAGGACCAGTCTTGAGATTTTGTATGCGGACAAACACGTGTGTGCTCATGCACATACATGCATGTGCGCAATACACAGTTGTGGTCCTCTTAGTTTCTTCAGGTGCTCACTGCTTTTTTATTTCCTTTTCGGCTGGTTGAGACAGGGTCTCCCCACACAGCCCATGCAAGCCCAGCCTTGAACTCACAGCAACCTCCTTCCTCCTTAGTCTTCCAAGTGTCTAGCCTATTTGCTGTTGTTTTATTTTGTTTGTTTTGGTGTAGTGGGGTTTGTTTTGAACAGAATCTCTCTATGCAGCACTGTCTGACATGGAACTTGCTATGTAGACCAGGCTGGCCTCAAAGTCACTGAGATCTGATTGCTCCTGCCTCCTGAGTGATGGGATTAACGGCCTATGACAGTGACGCCCAACCTAGCAGGTTACTTTTCTTGATAACAGTGGCTTCCTTTTTTTTTTTTTTTTTTTTTTTTGCCTTAGAATTTTTGGTTTAGTTTTGAGACAGGGTCTCTCTGTTATGTAACTATAGAACTTGTTATTGTAGACCAGGCTGACCTTGAACTCACAGAGATCCCCCCCACCCCTGCCTCGCCTCCCAAGGGCTAGGATTAAAGGTGTGTGCCACCACATCCTTCTTGTCCTAGCATTTTGAGACAAGCAAACCAGAGAACATGAAACATGGTATATAGACCAGGCTGGCCTCAAACTTGCAGCGATCTGTCTGTCTGCCTCTGCCTCCCTGAAAACTGAAATTACATTTGTGGGCCACCATGTGTGATTTTTTTAAAAAGATTTTTTAATTAGTATATATTAGTGGGCCTCATGATGACAGTTTCATACATGTATATTATATATATTCACTATGTAGACCGGACTGCCTTTGAACTCACACAGATCCTCCTGTGTCTCTCTCTTATCCCACTGTATATTATATATTTCCATTATATTTATTCTCCTATACCCTTTCCTCCTTCCCTTTCTCCTTCCCTCGTTCCCTTCCTCTCCCTCCGTTTCTCCTCCCTTCCGTTTCCAAATTAGCCTCTCCTCTACTTCATATTTATGTGTGTGTGCACTTGTACACTCGACTGCATATGTGAGACCTAGTGAACTTCTTTAGCGGTGCTTACTGGAACACAGTTGAAAATTCTTTTACAGAAGCATAACCATCTCACCCAAGGTCATCCAACAGACAGGACTGTCTCTTCCCTATCAACTGCTAACTGCTCAGAGAGCAGGGTGGACCCCCAGCCCCTTCCCCATGCCTGGATTTTAGCTGTCCTCATAAAAAAATAACACTTTAGGGCTGGAGAATGTATCTGAGTCAGTAGAAGGCTAACCCGGCTTTCACGAAGCCCTGAGCTTGATCCCCAGCACAGAATAAAAAGCAGGAACGCACTGCACATAAGATCAGCAGCAGGAGGATCAGAAGTTCAGAGTCGCTCTCAGCTACATAGGGAGTGTAAAGTCAGTGCAGGTAAGAAGAGACCCTGTTTTATTTATTTATTTATTTATTTTATCTATTTTGTTTTTTCGAGACAGGGTTTCTCTGTGGCTTTGGAGCCTATCCTGGAACTAGCTCTGTAGACCAGGCTGGCCTCGAACTCACAGAGATCCACCTGCCTCTGCCTCCCGAGTGCTCGGATTAAAGGCATGTGCCACCATTGCCCGGCAAAGAGACCCTGTTTTAAAACAAGGGTCTACCTGCTCTTCCAGAGGTCCTTGGTTTGGTCCTCAGCACCCACACAGTGGTTCTCAACTACCTGTAACTTCAGTCCCAGGGGGTCCAACACTCTCTGCTGGCCTCTACCAGCACTGCACACTAGCAGTGCACATACATACACGGAGGCAACACACCCATACACTCCCAAAACAAGCCTTCATTTCATGCCAACATGGTGGCACACACCTGCATTCTCAGCACTCAGGAGGCTAAGGGAGAAGGAGAAAGAGTTTGAGACCAGGGACCAGGCTGGTGTCACATACCTTTAATTCTAGCACCTGAGAGGTAGAGGCAGATGGATTTCTGTGAATTCTGGGCCAGCCTGGTCTAAATAGTGAGAATCAGTCCAGCCTGGGCTACATAGTGAAACCCTGTCTAAAATACCACCACTCAGTTAGGTAAAGTTTACATGCTATGATGTTTTTTTTTTTTGTTGTTGTTGTTTGTTTGTTTGTTTGTTTGGTTTTTCAAGACAGGGTTTCTCTGTGGCTTTGGAGCCTGTCCTGGAACTAGCTCTTGTAGACCAAGCTGGCCTCGAACTCACAGAGATCCGCCTGCTTCTGCCTCCTGAGTGTTGGGATTAAAGGCGTGCACCACCACCGCCCGGCGCTATGAAGTTCTTATCAAATGCCTTTGGCCATAATCACAGAGTTTGGGGATTGATTTCTAGCTCATTTCTATATTTGTGTGGCCACACCACAATTCAGTTTATTTATTTATTTATTTTTTGGCTTTTCGAGACAGGGTTTCTCTGTAATTTTGGAGCCTGTCCTGGAACTAGCTCTTGTAGACCAAGCTGGCCTCGAACTCGCAGAGATTCGCCTGCCTCTGCCTCCCAAGTGCTGGAATTAAAGGCGTGCGCCACTACCGCCCGGCTTAAAGTTTTTGTTTTTTTTTTTTAATTTATTTATTATGTATATAGTGTTCTGGGCACCAGATCTCATTACAGACGGGTATGAGCCATCATGTGGTTGCTGGGAATTGAACTCAGGACCTCAGGAACAGCAGTCAGTTCTCTTAACCTCTGAGCCATCTCTCCAGCCACAATTCAGTTTAAAATTGTTCCCCTACTCCCAATTATAATAAAACACTTCACATGAAACCTCCCACCAGAGTGCTCTGTAAGTGTGGTTTGGAAAGATTAGTGTGTTTAACCTCTAGATTTGCCCCGCCCCCATTTTTTAAAATTTATTTTTATTTTGTGTGCATTGGTGTTTTGCCTGCATTTATGACTGTGTGAAGGTGTCAGATCCTCTGGAACTGGAGTTACAGACAGGTGTGAGCTGCCATGTGGGTGTTGGGAATTTAACCTGGGTCCTCTGGAAGAGCAGCTAGTGCTCTTAACCTCTGAGCTATCTCTCCAGCCCCTAGATTCCCTTTTTTACAGGTATTTTGTTTGTTTGTTTGTGTTTTCTATTTTGGTTTTCAAGACAGGGTTTCTCTGAGTAGCCTTTGCTGCCCTTGGCTGTCCTAGGCTGTCCTAAAACTCACTATGTAGACCAGGTTGGCCTCATACTCACAGAGAACAACCTGCCTCTGCCTCCTTAGTGCTGGGATTAAATGCAAGAGCCACCATCACCCAGCTTTAAAAAGTCAATTTTATTACAAAGGCTTAAGGAATATATCAGACGCTGGCACAGGGAGCATAGCTCTGCAATCCCAGCATGTGGAAAGCAGAGGCAGGGGGATTAGGCCAGCCTGGGCTATATGAGACTCTTTTTCACTTAAAACAAAAAAAAAAAAAAAGAAGAAAATAATAAAGAAAGGAAGGCTGGGTGGTGGTGGCGCACGCCTTTAATCCCAGCACTTGGGAGGCAGAGGCAGGCAGATCTCTGTGAGTTCGAGACCAGCCTGGTCTACAGAGCTAGCTCCGGGACACGCTCCAAAGCCACAGAGAAGAGAAACCCTGCCTCGAAAAACCAAAAAAAAAAAAGAAAGAAAGAAAGGAAGGAAACCGGGTGGTAGTGGCACAGGCCTTTAATCCTAGCACTTGGTAGGCAGAGGTGGATTTCTGTGAGTTTGAGGCCAGCCTGGTCTACAGAGTGAGTTTCAGAACAGCCAAGACTACAAAGAGAAACCCTGTCTCAAAAAACAAAAAAGAAAGGAAAGAAGGAAGGAAGGAAGAACGAAAGAAAGAAAATTGGGGCCTATGGGTGACCTTGTAGAGCCCTCCCCAGCATGTGAGAGGCCCTAGTTTGATCTCCAGTACCCAAAGGTGGGGGAGGGAGGGGACTACAAAGTGCTAACTAGGTGGTGTATCTATAGAGGGTAAAAAGGTTCCCACAGTGAAGTGGGTGAACTATCACCTCTGGCTCTGTGTCAAATATAGTTAGTCCTCAAGACTCCTCTCTAAATCTGTCCTTTGGGGCTGCCTCGTCACATTTAGCACAATGTCAAGGCTCAATCATATTGTAGCATGTGTCAGGACGGCCTTTTATCGTTTTACTTTTGTTTTTTGGAGACAGGGTCTCTCTGGGTAGCCCTGGCTGTCCTGGAACTCACTAAGTAGACCAGGCTGGCCTCAAACTCACTGAGATCTGCCTGCCTCTGCCTCCTAAGTACTGGGATTAAAGGTGAGTGCCACTACAGCCAGCTTCCTTTTAAAGGCTGAATAATAATATAAAAAAAAGCCTGAGACTGGACAGTGGTGGCTGGCGCACGCCTTTAATCCCAGCACTTGGGAGGCAGAGGCAGGTGACGCCCTATGATTTCGAGGCCAGCCTGGTCTACAAGAGCTAGTTCCAGGACAGCTAGGACTGTTACACAGGGAAACCCTGTCTCAAAAAACAAAAACAAACAAACAAAAAACAAAGAAAAGAAAAGGATGAATAGTAATATTTCATTGTGCTATAGTCCACATTGAGTTTATCCATTCATCCCTTGATGGACACTTGGGTTACCTCTATCTTTTAAGTATTGCAAGGAATTCAGCTATAAACATAGACATCCGAATATCCCTCTGAGACCCTGTCACTGTTATTTCATATAATTCCACTTTGAATTTTAAGGAATTGCCAATAGCTGTCTGTAATGCCTGCATCACTTTAGATATTCCCTCCTCTCCAATCATTATCCTCAACATTTTATTTTATACCCAGGGTCCCTAGAGTCATAACTATTGGCTCATTGTCATTATTGTGCCTCCTATGTCCCATTACTACAGCCAAGCGGAAAGGACAAGGTGGTGAGGCCGTCAGTCTTGACAAGGCTGCGAAACAGACATATACACTCACTCTCCTGCTTTCAATGAAGTGACAGACATGAAGAACTGGAGGATGCTGAAAAATATCCTAAATCAAAGATACAGGGGCTGGGATGCAGCTTGGTTGGTGGAGTGCTTGCCCACCATGCACAATGCCCTGGGTTCCACGGCCAGTGCTGCTTACGTAAGGCACTGCGGTGCACACCTGTCATCTTAGTACTTGGGAGGCTGACACAGGAGAATCTGAAGTTTATAGTCATCCTTGGCCATATATTGAGTTGGAAGCCAGTCTGTCTCAAATAACAAGGGCTGGAACTTAGACAACAATACGGACACTAAGAGAGACTTACATAGATATAATCTACATGGGAAGTAGAAAGTAGAAAAAGACAAGATCTCCTGAGTAAATTGGGAGCATGGGGACCTTGGGGGAGGATTGAAGAGGGGAGGGGAGAGGCAGGGAGGGGAGCAGAGAAAAATGTAGAGCTCAATAAATATCATAAAAAAAAAAAAAAACAGGCCGGAGAGATGGCTCAGAGGATAAAGGCATTGCCTGCTCTTCCAGAGGTCCTGAGTTCAATTCCCAGCAACCACATGGTGGCTCACAACCATTTGTAATGAGATCTGTCACCTTCTTCTGATGTGCAAGCATACATGGAGGCAGAATGTTGTATACATAATAATAATAATAATAATAAAAGCCACAAAGCACAGAGGATAAGATCAGTCGGTTCACACCATTCATGTTACCCTGTGGCTTGCTGTCATATTTCCACTAATGGTCAAGACACAGATGCAAAACTCTGGTTTTCAGTAGTTGTCCTTGTCTGTTTTTGTCCCCTTGATTGCAAGCTAGAGTCAGGATCTAGATAGACTCTAGATCAGCTGGGAGACAAGCCTCTGGGCACATCTGGAAGGATTGTCTCGATTAGGGCAATGGAAGTGGGCAGACTGACCGTGACTGCGGGCAGCACCATTCTCTGGGCTGAGGTCCTGGACTGAATACAAAGGAAAAAGCTGGCTGAGCGCCAGCATCCACCACTCTTGCTTCCTGACTGTGGGTGAAGGTGACAGCTGCCTTGAGCCTGCTGTCATGCAGTCCCCGTCACTGTGGGCTGCACCCTGGAACCGGGAGCCAGAAGAAACCCTTCCTCCCTGAAGCTTTAAGCAAGAGAGTTTATCACATCTGCAGAAAAGAGGTGAGTAGAACTTCGGCCACGGCGGCTGGCCAAGGGCCCAGCATCACATTCCTTGTGGTGAGAAGATGTCAAAAGCCCAGTATGGTTGAAAACACCTGTAATCCTAGCTCAGGAGGCAGAGACAGGAGGATTGCCTTGAGTCAGAGGCCAGAGTGGGCTACATGGAGAGACCCTGTCAAATAAAATCATATAATTAAAACAAAATAGGACAATGTCTTAACCTGGCTTGGTGCTATAGCCTGCCATCCTAGCTGCTGTAGAGACTGAAGCAAAAAGCTCCAAAGTCCAAAGTTCAAGGTCAACCTGGGCAACTTAGACCTCATCTCCAAAAAAAAAAAAAAAAAAAAACAAGGGCTGGAAAGATGGCTTAGCTGCTAACGAAGCCTGCTGCCAAGGGCTGGAAAGATGGCTTAGCTGCTAAAGAAGCCTGCTGCCAAGCCTGATGACTTGGGTTTGATCCCAGGGATTTATAGGGTGGAAGAAGATAACACTTGGGAACCTGAGGCAGGGAAGATTGCCACAAGTCTTAGGGCAGCCTGGACTACGTGAGATCCGGCCTCACCCTCCACCCCTCAAAAAAAGAAATCTGCCCTAAATCTTGACCTATATAGCCGACCGGTGGTGGCACACGCCTTTAATCCAAGCACTAGGGAGGCAGAGGCTGGCGGATCTCTGTGAGTTTGAGACCAGCCTGGTCTACAATAGCTAGTTCCAGGACAGGCTCCAAAGTCACAGAGAAACCCTGTCTCAAAAAACAAAACAAAACAAAACAAAAAAGGACTATATAGTCTATGCCAAAAAAGGAAAGAGTCCTTCCTAGATAGTGGGTACCAAAGGAGGCAGAGGAGGGGGAGATGCTGGGCACAAGTAAATGACCTAATGTGGAAGAAGGAAGGCGGAGACTGGGGTCTAGATAAAAGGTGGAGGGGAGAGTGGGAAGGGGAGACAAGACTGGAGTGACTGGTCGCCGAGGGGCTGAGACCTATACACCCCAGTCGGAAAGACCCTGACCGCACACAGCTCTGAAGTTGGTTGATATTCAAGGTTGTCCTCACTTAAGGAAGGAGCCAGACACCTGTGATCCTAGTGACTGGGACAGACACAGGAGGATGGGATCATCCTTGGCTACAAAGTGCATTGAATACCAGCCTGGGACGCACATGACCCTGGTCAACAAATAAACAGTTACATAAGGCGCCTCGGTGGCTGCAGGAATGAAATGGGGTTATGCACCCCAAATCTCTCTATATATAGTAGAGGTTGGACATTCACAGACCGCTGAAAAACCTAGTAGTTATCAACCTTGTTGGGAAGTAGCGCCTAGAACTAACCCTGAAAACAACCGGTGTTTGCAAGCCCCATCACCCAACAGAAGCTATTGCCTTAAAATCCAGTCTCTTTCCTGTATCTAGCCCCACCCAGGGCTTTTGGCTGCGTAAGGTGTTCTAAGCCATTACATGATAACTTTGGATTAGAGACTTGCCTTCCACTTTTCATCCTTTGTGGCTTCTGCTCCCCTCCAAAGGCTTAGTCCATTTCTCTGCTGGTTCCTGGCTGTGGCTCACGGTATGGAAAGAATGGATGAACGGGGACTATTGCTTAGTAGTCAAGGTGTCTCATGCCTGTAATCCAAGAACAAATTGTGTGTGTGTGTGTGTGAGTGTGTGAGTGTGTGAAGCTATGAGCATTAGAAGCTCAAGGCCACCTGTGCTACATGAGAACTCTAAAAAAAAGTCAAAAATAAAATGAAATAATAATAAAGCAAACTTACTGTCAGGATGGGAAGATGGTTCAGCGGTTAGGAGCACTAGCTGGTCTTCCACAGGACCTGAGTTTGGTCCCCAGTACCCACATGGCAGCGCACAACTGTCTGTAACTCCAGTTCCAGAGGATCTACCCTCACACAAACATACTTGTAGAGAAAGGATCAATGCACATGAGATAAACAACAACAACAAAACAAAAAAACTACTGTCCTCTGCTTCCTCCTGACTTTACCTTTTCTATTCTTTGAGACAAGGGGTCACCTCAAACTTGAGGTCTCTCTCCCTCAGCCTTCTGAAAATTATCATTATCATCAATCAGTATTACTGTTGTGATTGAAATGGCCCAATGGTTCTCAGGCAAATATGATTGCCACGGTTGAACTATCACTAGCGAGATAAAGGAGAGAATTATATTACACGACGTTTGCCTTAAAGGGCTGGCTCATCTTTCTTGAGCTATAAACTGTACATTCCTTTAGATTTCTGAATGGCTGCGCCTGCTCGGCTCCCTTCCAAGAAAGGTGTTGGGAATATCGGCAGATTAGGCAGAAGCAGGTGTTGATCTGCCTTCTGACTCAGGATCAGAATCCTGAGAGCTTTTATGTAACATGAAAACGAATTCTTCCCTGCCAGCTGCACCCTGGCTTACAAGAGGGCTGCCCTATTTGTTTAACTGGCATCCTCCAAATAATTCAAAATATGTTCCAGAAGACTGGTCAAAATTGGAAGTCAGGCGTTTCTTTTATAAGGTCTTATCCATAGCTACCCATATTAAAATCGTGTTCCAGCTGATTTATTCAGCTTTGGTTTGTCCAAAGGCTCAGGTGAACATGCTCAATGCTCATGAGGCCAGGCTCTTATTCCCCCTTCCTTCCTCATCAGCTTCTTAGAAACAGCAAACTTGACAAACAACTAATCAAAATAAAAAACAAACCCAAAGCCCCAAAAATCCCCAAACAAACAAACAAAAAAACCCACAAAGCACAAAGACTGAGGAAAGGCTGGTGTCTGCCCAGTCCCTAATAAGGGCGGAAATGTCAAATAAGGAACCACATATCCAGAGGTCTCACAGGGACACCACAGAAGGCTGACCAGAAAGTTGAATACTCCTTCACCACTGAGCTCATAAGTTGTGTAAGGGAGCTAGCCAATTAAATTTATGAGATTTGTAAAGTATAATTTTATATTCATACACACCCCTTTAGAAAATTCCAGGCATCCCTGAATCAGGAACGCACAACCTCTAACAGAAGTGGTCTTTTTTGTAACGAGGTCTTGTTTTGCAAAATGTCCTAGTGACCAGTGAGTACAAACACCTAGGTACCTTCAGGACGCCCACTCTTTCCCACAGCAGACTGAAACCGCTCCCGTGAAAGAAACTGCAATTGCTCGCTAGCTATTCTGGAATTATCACTTACCAACTTTGCTTTTAATCTGTTCTTTCTACAGTTAGCAGACAGGGGCTGAGAAGTACTTTTTAAAATTCAGAAAGTTTACACGGTAATAACAAACCCATGCTCGTGAATGTGAATCCTGAGGCAAACCGTGGTGGGAATGGGAGTAGTGTGAAATTGTGTGTGTGTGTGGAGGGGGTGGGGGGAGAGTTATAGCTAGAAGAGTTGGGATGGGCGGAAGGCCGCGCGCCCGTAACACCGGCCACTCCGGCAGCCTTCCAAACGCAACTTAAAAATTCCAATCAAAAACCTGGAAAGGGACTCGAGTCTCCGGTCAGGTTGGGTTGAGAGGTAAAAATTGAACCGAAGTATTTTTCTGTGAAGGGAGAGACCCTCTGTTTTCAGCTGGAAGTTATCAACCACGCGAACTACTTCAGTAATTTTTTTGGAGCGCATTACCAAGACACATCGGTTCTAGAACTTTCACGTCCGGCCCTGGTTTTCAATAAACCGATTCCCCCGCTTTTTCTCTCGTCCCAACACTCGGAGAGTGGCCGCGAGGATGGTCCCCTCCGAGACGGTCCACGCCCCGGCCAATCTGAGCCCGGATGCTAATTAGCTCCGCTTCCCTGATGAACACGCCTTTGTCACATGTAGAGCTGGACTACAAGGCCCAGCATGCCTCGCCCCTCCCTGATCAATGAGGGCTTATTTAAATGATCTCTGAGGTCTTGGACCCAGGCCAATCAGCTGTCAGGGCTCATGATAAATCGCAATGCATTATTGATAATAATAATTACTGGGACATGCGCGTTCCGGCCGAAGGGGGGTAAAATTTCCCAACTCTAGGAATTGGTGGCAAGTCACCAGGGCTCTTCCCGGCGCCCCGATGCGCGCACCATGTCGAGGCGCAAGCAGGCGAAGCCCCAGCACATCAACTCGGAGGAGGGCCAGGGCGAGCAGCCGCTGCAGCAGCCGAGCCCCGACCTCGCAGAAGCGCCGGCGGCGGAGGAACCCGGTGAGTGCGGCTGCGGCCCCGTCCGTGCGCCCGTCTGTCCGTGCGTCCCGGAGGGCGCTCCCAGCACCGCGGTGCGTCCCTCGAGGGCGCGGGCTCCCGGAACAGATTCTGGAACCGGGATTCCGGACTCTGTTCCGGGAAAGGAGAGACGGAGAGGGTCGGAAGGAGGTAGCCTCAGCCCCCACACCCGAAGAAAGTTTCCCCCAGTTCTCTCCCTCTTATTGCAAAGTTGGCCTCCCATTTTCCTTCTGCCTCACTCTCCCACCAGCTTGATTCTCCTTGTCCTCAGTCCCATAGTTGATTCCCTCGCCTTGATACACAACCACCCCCTCACAGACGGTAACTTAGGCTTGCCTTTCCCCCTCTCCGGTGGTGCCGCTTTTAAAAGAAAGAGACCCCCAAGTCTTCCCACCCTCTCTTCCACCCCCTTGGGGGCCTCTAGGAGGAGGGGCGCACCTCTAGGGGACCCCCCCAGGAGGGCGATCAGTTGTACGCGCCCCTCCCAGGCAGAGTGGGGGGAGGGGGCGCGACCTCTCCCCACCCCCAGGCTGGGGTGCGGGCCACCCGCGCAGCACAGAGGGCGGGGGAGGCTACTCGGTTTAGTTCCCGTTGGGAGCTTTTATTTTATTTTTTCGTAATTTTAGGTATTTCGTTTACATTTTTTTTTTTGCTTTCCGCCTTTCCCCCGGGGCTACGCCGCCTGCTGCCGATCCTCGCCCTAACCTTTCGGGGCCTGACCTCCAGCCATCTTTGATTTCCGACTATCTAAAAATAACCGCGGCCAGCGGGAGGGTGCCGGCCGGGGCCCGGGTGGCGGGTGCATGGTCACCCCCGCCGGAACGCACCCTCTTTTATTTATTTTTTTTTTGCACGGATCCCTCGGGCGGCACTGCTTCAGCACACGCCCGGGAGGTGAAAGGGGAGAGGTCGGGCTGCGGTTGACCCGGCCCGCGCCTCCGCGGAGTTCAGGACCTCGGCGCCGCCCGAGTTGCGGGCGAGCGCCTTCCCGGCCGGTCTCCACCAGCCCCTCGACCCTACCCGCCGGACTGTCGCCGGAGAATTGGGAACGTGGGGGAGGGGGTCCCCCTGGGTCTCCCGCCAGTTTAACAGCTCTCCGGGCTTGGTGGGCGGTGCACGGCAGCGGCGGACTCTGCGCGCTCCACTCGGACGCTCCCGCTTTCTCGGGAGTGCGATCCTACTTCCCCGCAACTTTCCGAGTTTATCAAAAGTTCAGTGACCTCCACCCAGCTGATTTTCTCCCCCTCAGAGCAAATGGAAGGTCGTTACTTGGTCGTGGGAGCGGATGTGAGTTTTGGGGTGTCGGAGCATCCCACATCCTAGGGCCCTGCAGCTGGGATGGACTCTTTGTGCCTTGGCCAGGAGAGCTGGTTTGGGGGGGAGGCGGACCGAGGAGAGGCTGGGTCGCCTGGTCCACCTGGAACAAAAGGGTTAACCCTAAGCCCGCCTGCTTCCTCGGGAGAGGAGGGGCGAGCTCCCGGCCCTGACCCCTCCCCTGGTCCTGAGCTGACCTCCCATCCCCCCCCACCTCCTTTGGGGTGATCGCATACTAGTGGTTTTTTTTGTGTGTGGCTTTGGGTGATGGTTGACTTTCTGTGGGGCGTGGAGGAGTAGCTTGCTACTGAAGGGCTTCCGAAATCTCCGCTGGCCGGAGTCGCGCTTAACCTGGCTGCGCCCTGAGGCCGCTGGGCGCGCGCTGCCACCGCGGTTTGGGAAGCGTTTTCTGCGGATCACCCGCGGTCGGAGCCCCGCCACTAAGCGCTCTGGCGCCCTCTGGAGACCGGTCATGTGCGAATCGGGGCACACCTGGTGAGTGACGCAAGCTGGGCCCCGAGATCTGCACCCGGGGGATCTCTGCGGGATCCCTACCTTACCGTGCCTGGGAGTCTTCGCCAAGAATTCTTAGAATGGATTTGCGAAGCTCTCTTTCCCCTGTGGCCTGGGGAAGAACTTTTCTATTTTTAATGATTGCATTTTGGGATCAGGCTCAGTATCGATAAATTCAGATTATCTATACCCGAAGCTTCTAGATCCCTCTTGGTCAGTTCATTGGAGAATGCAGTTTTTGAGCTAAGAAAATGAAATCCGGGTAATAATTAGCAGATCAAAAAATCCGCAGGTGGTCTAGGAGAGGGGGCTCACAGTACTTAAAGGAAAATTAGCATTTTCTCAAAAGGGTTTCAAATGCCCTTTGTGCTAAACTGGATTACAACCTTCAGCTATTAAGATTCCCAGGTTTTTAGTAATTAGCTCCAGTTTCCAGCCTCTATTGACCTGCCTGTGCTGGGCTTTAGTTAAGTTTCAAGCGAATTTAGAACTCCCCAAAGGGGGAGGGGGCTGTAATTTGCACACGACCTTTTTTATTCATTAAATTGCATGTAAAATGCATTCCTTTACCCTCAATGATGCTCAGCCGCCAGTAAACAATACTTTGTCATTGGCGATGGGGGGGGGTTAGCAGGCTCCCATCTTAGTAGGGGGCTGGGAGAACATTTTGGGCAGCTGAGACATGGTTAGCATTTCCGCCTTTTGGATGTAAAGTGTCAAATGAGATTTTGGGGAAAAGGATCTTGGCAAGATTTGGAAGACGGTCAGCATTCCATTCTGGGTGTAGCCTTGTCTAGGGGTATTACACACACACACCCGCCAGCTTTGGGTACTTGTGTACACTGGCAGTGAAAACGTGCTATAGAAGAAGCAGATTGTGTATTGGGAGGGTGATAGGTAACTGTATTCAAGGTGTTTATACTAGTTTTAGAAACGGGAACTTGCTGTGTGCCAGACCCTAGGCTGGGACTTTGCAAGACCTTGTTTTGGAATTTTACCCACTGGAAAGTTAACGG
Organism: Ondatra zibethicus; assembly: GCA_004026605.1. Classification (NCBI taxonomy): domain Eukaryota; kingdom Metazoa; phylum Chordata; class Mammalia; order Rodentia; family Cricetidae; genus Ondatra; species Ondatra zibethicus. Next base: position 28,797 of record PVIU01015276.1, on the reverse strand, counting down.
AGGCTTCCTGGTGGCATGGCTTGGTCCGTGGTTTTCCTCCAACATGACTTTAGCCTTCTTTGAATCTATGGGGGTGTTTGTTGATGGTCCCAGAGCAGTTGGTGATGGATGGTCTCCTTTGTGAGACGCAACCATGGTTAGTGCTTGAAACTGATTTGGTTTGGCCATTTTCCTTTTTATTTTTCGTCCACACAGGGTGTGTCTGGGTAGCCACGGCACCTTCGTGGCCCTTACCATCCCAGCTTCCTCCAGAGTTGTGATGTGATGTTCCTGGCTCTGCCTCCAACTTCTGGAATTGGAAGCATCTGCCTCTATAGTCCCCCTTTGACTTTCCAAATTGCCTTTAGAATCTAAGCGGTGGAGGATGGGACCCCCCCTCAGGAAACAACTCAGAACTAAAACAATTTGGGTTCATTTCTCGGGGGCATGTGATTTGAAAAGAAAAGAATAGGAGCTGAATTCAGGAGGTTATTAACCATTATCAGTTTAATTTGTACTGTTTTTAACAGACACACCTGGATGTGTTAAAGCTTTGGAAGAGAATGGAGATGTCAGCCACTCCACACACTCCCCCTCCCCCTTGTTTCTTGCTTCCAGGAGAGAGACTTCTGCTTTTTTGGTGTGTGCAAGCTTGTTCCAGTTGAGGCAGGAGGGGGACAGAGCATCCCTTACTTAAAAAATTAAATTTTTCCTTCTATGTGCTGCCACAAGGTGTATGTGGAGTGAGCTAGCTGATCTGACTCCGGTTGTTAGATGTGGTGGCAAAGCGTCTTGCCCCACTGGGCCATTCCCGTGGCTCTCCCCTTTACCATTTCAAGATCTTTCCCATGGGGCCCCTGAACTTTTGATCCATGACTGCTTTTAATTTTTTGGATTCTTTTATTAAATAGAGACTTAATATCAGGTTAAATTTGACCTCTACATGTAGATTTCAAGGCTTTGCTATATGAAACAGGTTAAAAAAAAAAAGCCCTTACAGCTGGGTCAATAATACCCAGAGACATAATTCCTTCTTTTTTTTTTTTTTTTTTTTTTTTGGTAAGCACTTATCCTGGAGGTAGGGCTGGGCCTGAGATACTGGGTTCCTTAGGTAAGCTGCTCATTGTCATTCTTCTAATACAGGACCGGTAACAGATAAGCAAAACCTGAGTCGCCAGGCTTTTATCAAGATATACAGATCTTTTTATTTTTTAACTGTTTGAGTGTCTCCGGCCAGGGATTGGCCTCCTGGTTGATTAGCTTTCTTCCTATACAATAGTCAGGGTATTTTCCGTCCATCTGGCCCGAGATTGAATCTAAGACCCCTGCTGGGTTTACTGCATTCTTCCAACTTTACTGGATAACTAGATGCTGGAGAGATAACATTCCTCAAATTCGGGGTGGGGGATGGAAGCCCTGCTTGCCGGCGCTCTCCTTGTGGACTTTGGCTTTCCTTCCCTTCAGGCTAACTTAAGCATAGCCAGCAGTTGTTCCTAACTGGGTCCTCTTACTCCACGGCAGATACTCTGGTCCCACTATTTGCCGATGGTGGTATGGCCGAGGTAGTTTTTTATTGCTTAAGCAAACAGCGGCTGCAGTTTTAGGTGGGATGTTGCTGGTGCTGTGAGCGGCCAGGCAGGAGGGAGAGGGGCTGTGGTGGCTTGGGCTTGTGTATACAGTAGTGAAGGCAGTTGGCATCCTGGCTGTCAATCACTCGGAACTGGTGGATCCTTCTGGATCAGAGGTGCTTAACCTTTTGTGCCATAGACATAGACTGAATGCTGAGAGGGCACAGAATTCTAGGGAGCAAAGTGCAGTGACCAGCGAACATTTAGTCCTCCTTATCTTCTCCCCACTCAAGACTCTTGAACATGGCAAAGATGACCCCGTGCTGGCTATTGTTTCTGGCTGTTTCTCCCTTACACAATGCAGTCTGAGAACTATTTACATAGTATTTGCATTGCAGGTGGATACTCTAAATCCTGGAGATTAAAGTTTAGGGGTTGGAGATACTGCTCAGTGGGAGAGCCCTTCCTACCCAGTGTGGGGGTGGAGGGGTCATACCAGAGGGTGAGCTGGTAGTAACAGATAGGACCCTCTGAACCTCTGGCTTTGGTGTCTACAGGGTCCTTCCCCTTTACCGATATTAGGGGACTATTGCAGTAATGTGTACCCCTTTTTTAATAAAATGGCAGGTCTGGTATCCTGTCTGCCAGCCAGCTGCCATACTTACCGAGAAAATGCAAGAGCCGTAGCACCCTCTGATAACATTCGGAGAGTCTGGTTTTGACAGTCCCTGCCGGAAAGAAATGGTAAATCTTAGGTGAGCTTAATGCATTCCAGGTTGAGCCTGCTGCCTTAGAGCTGGCTGTGGTGTGCAAACTCTGTTGTTTTTTGTTTGTTTGTTTTTGTTTTTGGTATTTCGAGATGGGGTTTCTCCATGTAACCGCCCTGGCTGTCCTAGGTCTTGTAGAACAGGCTGGCCTGGAACTCCCAGAAATCCACCTACCTCTGGGTGCTGGGATTAAAGGTGTGTGCCACCTACCATTGCCCAGCCAGAGTAGTGCACTCTTAGAATAAATGCCAGTACTTGGGAAACTGAGGCAGGAGTCTTGCCAGGAATTTGGAGTCAGCCTGAGCTATTTAGTGAGTTCAAAGAAGACCTTGTCTGAAAACGGAATTTTCAAATGCCTGCTTTAGAATCGGGAGTCTGGGTTCTTGGTATGTACGAGGTCAACAAACACTCGTGCTAACACGTCAGGAGGCATGACGCAAGAAATGGCGAAATTGTCCAGAAACTGGTGCAGTTAAGTTTTAAGAAATAGCTCTGGTTACTTAGTTCTTGCTGAGCCTAAGTGTATACATCTGCAAAATGGGTTCAAGGATACTTCAATGGCCGGACTACAAAGGTGGCCTAGTTAACATCATATAAGACAGATGGGGATCTAGATGGGGGTCGTTTTGGTAGAATGCTGAGCTGTAGGGTCCATCTTCAGCCTGTCAGAAACCTTAAAACTAGATGTGGTATTTCAAGCATTTTCTAGCTCCAGGGAGCTGGGAGCTCAGACTTGTAAGGTCATCTGGACACAGGGTTAGAGGGCAGTCTGGGACACTTGACCCAGCCTGAGGAGAAAGTGGAACGGGATGGTCTGTGCAGGACGTTAGTGGTTTCCAGAGTGGGTGAGGTGGGAAGGCAGAGCGGAGACTGAGACGTCACTGTTAGCGTTTGCACCCTGGTTGGTGCCATTTTGAAAGGGACCTTCTGGCAATGGTGGCGCACGCCTTTAATCCCAGCTGCTCTGGAGGCAGAGGCAGTTGATCTCTGAGTTCAAGGCCAGCCTGGTCTACAGAGCCAGTTCCAGGACTGCCTGGTCTACAGTTTTCTATCCCAGGCTCCCAGACCTAGGAGGCAACAGTTTCACTTCCCTGTAGACATTTATGTCTTGACACGGCCACACCCTGCCCAGCCTGTTTCCTCCCTTTCAAAAAATTTCCTTTCTCTCCAAAAAATTCTTGAGCAAAGCCCGAAGTGCTGAAATATTCTTATAATCCTGGTTGAGGCAGAGACTTAAGTTTGAGGCTGCCTGGACTGTAGTGAATTCAGGGCCAGTGTGGCCTATGGGACTCCTGTTCAAACAACTCTTAAAAGTCTGCGAAGTCTGGTGCAGCCAGGCGTGGTGGGGTACCCCTTCAGTCCCAGAACTCAGGATGCAGAGGCAGGCAGACCTGAGTTCAAGGCCAGCCTGGTCTTCTGCAGAGTGAGTTCCAGGACAGCCAGGCTACACAGAGAAACCCTGTATCAAAAAAACCAAAACCAAACAACAAGGAAAACTCTTGTGCAGCAGTTCTCCTAGAGAAGACAAAGTTATTTCTGAGTATATACTTTTCTCTTAGGTGAGGGCAGTCAATAGCATCATGAGCGACAGACACTGAAGAGCGAGTCTTCCATAATTTTTCTCGTTTACCTTTCTTCTGTGTAGCTGGAAACTTGTAGACCAAGAGGAGCCGCCAGGGAAGCCTTGCATTTTCACGCATGGCTGCCTACCTCCCTGCACCTGTGTGAGACTCTCGGGGATTGAAAAATTTTTTAATTTATTAATTTTTTAAAAAATATTTTAGAGGCAGAGTTTCTCTTGTAGCCCTGCTGTCCTGGAACTCACTCTGCAGACCAGGCTGGCATTGACCTCAGATAACCCAGCTGCCTCTGCCTCCCGAGCGCCGGGATTAAAGGCCTGTGCCGCCCCAGCAGCTCATTATTTTACTATTTTCAGTTTTTGCTTTGAGTCCGTTTGTTCGTGTCTGGTGCTTGAGGAGGAGGGTGTCGGATCTTCTTGAACTAGAGTTAACAGTCATATACCAACTATGTGGGTGCTGGGAATTGAACCCTGGCTGGTCCTCCGGGAGAAGAATAAAGCACTCTGTTAAGCCATTTGATACTTGAGTCTTGAAATAGGGTTGACTGAGCAGCATTGGTGTAAGAGCTGCATTGGTATTCTAGGAGTAGTGTACAGTCACGTGAGTTAATTTTTTTTGCAGGGGTCATTGTGCTCCCCCATGCTAACTAAGCCACATTCCTAGCTTTTTTTTTCCTCACTTTTTTTTTTGAGAGAGAGAAAAGGGTGTGGGCAGTGTCTCTCTACTTGGGCCTTACTGTCTTGGTGACCTGGACCTGACAGATGAATCTGTCCCTGCCTTTCTTGTTCTGGGATTAAAGTGTTCTTGTTCCACGGCTTCCTAGTCAGTGGATCCTTTACCTCCTAGACTTCCCTGTATTGCTCAGAAGAGTGTTGTGGTCACAGGACTTGTATGTACCGGGGAAAGACCTAACACACGTCCCCCTTCTCAGTGCGGAAAAAACTTGCTGAGTAATGTTTGGGGCATGACTTGAAGGCTGTTCAGAGGGCCTAGTTGCATCACATGTATAGGTAGGGACTTTTGTGTTTGAGTGGCTTACCTACAAAGGGGTGTGTGTCTGTGTGTAGTGTACATGCGGTGCCCACAGGTGTGAGGAGGGCATTAGATCCCCTGGAACTGGAGTTACAGACAGTTGGGAGCTGCCATGTGGGTGCTGGGAATTGAACATGGGTCCAATGCAAGAACAACCAGTGCCCTCAACCAGTGAGCCATCTATCTCTCCAGTCCTTTGATAAACATTCTTAAGGTGTAAGTCTGGGACTTGGAACTTGGTGCCTTGGCTGTTGTCCCTTCCTTTAGCCACACAAGCCTCATGATGTACCATCCTGTCACTTGATCCAAAATCAATAACACTTGAGTTTTATTAAGGCTGTGCTAGATTGAACTTGGCAGTCACATCAGTCAAAACCATGGCCTAGCTGAGTTGCAGCATGGTGCTAGGTGCTTCTCCAGCGTGCGAGGGATGACTCCGTAGTAACCCCTCCCAACATACGTGTGTAGATCCTGCACTCGGGAAGATGAGGCAGGAGGATGAGGATCAGGCTGGGCCTGTGTGAAGCTCTCAGAAAACAATATTGAAGGGGGCTGAAGAGATGGCTCAGAGGTTAAGAGCACTGGCTGCTCTTCCACAGGTCCTGAGTTCAATTCCCAGCAACCACATGGTGGCTCACAGCCATCTATAATGAGATCTGGTACCCTCTTCTGGCCTGTTGGCAGGCATACATGGAGGCGGAATGTTGTATACATAATAAATAAATAAATCTTAAAAAAAAAAAACTATTGAAGATTCAATCTAGGCCTGTGTGTAAGATGGCTCAGCTGGTTAAGATTCAGTTGGCCTCGTTCAATCTCTGGATCCTAGGGGGTGGAAGAGAGAACCAGTTCCACAAATTGTCCTGACTTCCATGCATGGAACTGCACGACCAAACCCATCCATGTGACCACAGACGACAGAAATGATAAAGAAGAAAGGATTCAGAACCCCGAATGCCAGGTGTTGAAGGCATTGCTTTTGCACTGTCTTAACATTGAAAAGACACGCCTAACTTGAGTCTTCTGTGTTTAATGCCTAGGAGTCCAAAGGCAGCAGACTGAGGAGCATGGCTGTAGGCTCCCTTTTTTTTTGTTGTTTTTTTTTATTTGTTTTTTCGAGACAGGGTTTCTCTGTGTAGCCCTGACTGTTCTGGAACTCACTCTGTTGACCAGATGGTCTTGTACTCCTAGAGATTTTGTTGCCTCTGCTTCCCAAGTGCTATTGTTAAAGGTCCCCAAGGTCCAGCTACTAGGCTGACTTTGAACTCATGATCTTTCTGCCTCAGCCTCCCAGGTACCTGATATCACAGGCTTGCCTAATCTGGGATGGATTGGTGTTGCTTGTTAGCAGCACCTTTAAACTGCTGCTACCCATGGATGTTGGGTGCTCTTTGCCTGGGTTGAAATGTGATTTACTGTATTCCATTTTGCTTGGGTCATGGAGGAGATCAGTTAGGATTTGACCCAGTTCCAATGTCCTTGGTTATTGGTTGTCCTTTATTGGCCTTTCTGGGATTCGATGGGGATTGGTTTAACAAACCATCTAGTAGTGGCACATGGCTGTAATCCTAGCACCTGGGAAGCTGGGGTAGGAGTGCTGTGAGTTCAATGCTAACCTGGACTACAAAGTAAACTCTGTATCCTTTATTGCTGCAACTCTCTACAAGTTGGATGACAGCCCTTAACTCAGGCTCACAGGTGTGGAAAGTCTGAATTGAGGTGACAGGGTCCCCTCATAGAGGCTCTGGGAAACTGATAAGGTTCCTATGGATGGTTTCAGTAGTTCTTGGTGAAGCCCCTCAACTCCATCTCTTCCTTGGCTTTCATGAAGCCCCATTCTCTGTGACTGTCTTGCTGGTCCCTAGTCTTCCTCTTAGAGGAACTAAACACTGAGCCTAATGTGTTTGCCAAAGACCCTGTCCAGTTTCCAGTCCGTGACTTTGAGGTTCAGGTCTCCAAGTCTCTTGTTGACATCATTCACCCTGTGTTACTTCCCTTCCTTCTTTTTTTTAACCACAAATGCCAGTCATAGAACAGATATTTCTTTTTAAGTAAAATCACCTTATTCTTATTAACTCACAAATGACACAGTTCGTTTAAGGAAATCATTCAATACCTGCCTAGTCCCAAACCCTATGCATCTCAATGACTGTCTTTGCCATCTGAATGTCCATTCTGAAGCTGTGCAGCTTTGCTTAAGGCTTTCCCCTTTCCCTCTCCAGTGCATCCTTATGCGTTTATCCAGCACTAAAAATGAAAGGGAAAAAAAAAACCCCACAGGTTGAAACTAGAAAAAAACAGCTTTCTGTTGTCTTTCATGACTCCTGTGTCCTTTTTCCTGCCCCCCTTCTTTCCACATATCTACCGCTACCCCCTTGAAAGCCTTTCTCAGTTTTATATTATACCCACATGCTCATTTACACACACACCTGCATGTATATGCGCCCACATGCTTTCCTAGGGCCCTCAGGTCAAACAAAGGCATCAGGTTTCCTGGAACTGTAGTTACAGATGGTTGTGAGGTGCCACATGGGTGCTGAGAACCAAACCCCAGTCCTCTGCAAGAGCAGCAAATGCTCTTAACCTGAGTGAGTTATCACTCCAGCCAGATACAGCATATTTATTAATTATTTGAAAATTTCAAACATGTGTACAATTTATTTTAATATTTAGTCCCTATTCCCCCTAACAACTACTGGATTCAGTCCATGCCCATTCCCGTTTCCCTTACTCCACATCCTCTCCAGCATAATCTGTCATTGGTGTTTTTAATCAAAGCCATTCTGACTGGTGTTCAGATGGTTTCTCAGCAGACTCCTGTAATCCCAGCCCTCTCTGGAAGTAGAGGCAGGGAGGGTTAGGAGTTCAAAGCACGTTTGGGGCTGCCTGGGCCTCTTAAAAGAAACTCCATCTAGACAAAGTTGTGCACCCTGATAGACATGTGGTGTCTTCTAGGGAGGCATAATTCCTTACACCCTGTTTAGGTCATTCAGACCGTAGTCCCTTATACAGTCTTTCTGAATCAGGACCGGTGGTAATGAAGACTGTCTGTCAGTCACATCCCTTTTTAGGGCAGAGTGCTTACTTTTTTCTCTCCTTGCACAGGTGCTCCAGTGAACTCCCCAGGGAATGGCGATGAGGTGATGGAAGACGTGGCCCTGGTGAAGCGCCCCCGGCGGGAGGAGACCCACATCTGCGACAAGTGTTGTGCCGAGTTCTTTACTTTCTCCGAGTTCCTGGAACACAAGAAAAGTTGCACTAAAAATCCTCCTGTCCTCATCATGAATGACAGTGAGGGGCCAGTGCCTTCAGATGACTTCCCCAGAGCTGTCCTGAGCCACCAGCCAGACAGCCCAAGCAATAAGGACAGTCACCAAGACAATAGCAGCAACTCCGGGGACTTGAAGGAAAAGCTGGGCACAGACTCCATCCTGTACTTAAAGACAGAGACTGCCCTGCCCCCTGCACCCCAGGACATAAGCTATTTACCCAAAGGCAAAGTGGCCAACACCAACGTGACTCTGCAGGCGCTCCGTGGTACCAAGGTGGCAGTGAACCAGCGGAGTGTGGATGCCCCTGCAGCACCCGTGCCAGCTGCCCACAGCATCCCGTGGGTCCTGGAGCAGATCCTATGTCTGCAGCAGCAGCAGCTCCAGCAGATCCAACTCACAGAACAAATCCGTGTCCAGGTGAACATGTGGGCCGCACATGCCCTCCACTCCGGAGTGGCCGGCGCGGACACTCTGAAGGCCTTAAGCAACCATGTGTCTCAGCAGGTATCCGTATCCCAGCAGGTATCCGCCGCTGTGGCTCTGCTCAGCCAGAAATCCTCAAACCCGGCCCTGTCTCTAGATGCCTTGAAACAAGCCAAACTACCTCATGCCAGTGTCCCCTCTACAGCCAGCTCCTTGTCCTCGGGGTTTTCCCCCTTCACCTTGAAACCTGATGGGACTCGGGTTCTCCCCAACTTCATGTCTCGCCTCCCAAGTGCCCTGCTACCTCAGACCCCGGGCTCTATGCTTCTTCAGAGTCCCTTCTCCACTGTGGCACTCGACCCATCCAAGAAAGGAAAAGGGAAGCCCCCAAACATCTCTGCGTCTGCGTTGGATGCCAAGGCCAAGGACGAAGCCATCCCCGGCAAGCACAAGTGTAAGTACTGTAGCAAGGTTTTCGGGACCGATAGCTCCCTGCAGATCCACCTCCGCTCCCACACTGGAGAGAGACCTTACGTGTGCTCTGTCTGTGGTCACCGATTCACCACCAAGGGCAACCTCAAGGTACACTTCCATCGACACCCTCAGGTGAAGGCAAACCCGCAGCTGTTTGCTGAATTCCAGGACAAAGTGGCAGCAGGCACCGGCCCCCCCTATGCACTCTCTGTCCCCATCCCTGTAGATGAATCGAGTCTCTCTGTAGACACCGATCCTGTCCATGTCTCGGGAACCCCTTCCACAGGGCTACCTCAGAAGCTCCCTCAGGGGCCCAATCCCAAGGACCTTATGGGTGGCTCCTTGCCCAATGACATGCAGCCAGGGCCTTCTCCAGAAAGTGAGGTGGGACTTCCACTGCTTGGGGTGGGACTGGTGCACAATCCCCCAAGGGTTGGGGGCTTCCAGGGGAGTGGGACCCCGGAGTCAGGATCAGAGACTCTGAAATTGCAGCAGCTCGTGGAGAACATTGACAAGGCTACTGCCGACCCCAACGAATGTCTCATTTGTCACCGGGTACTCAGCTGTCAGAGTTCCCTCAAGATGCATTACAGGACCCACACAGGGGAAAGACCCTTCCAGTGTAAGGTCTGTGGCCGGGCCTTCTCCACCAAAGGCAATCTGAAGACACACCTTGGGGTCCACCGAACTAACAACACTGCCATAAAGACACAACATTCGTGCCCCATCTGCCAGAAGAAGTTCACCAACGCCGTCCTGTTACAGCAGCACATCCGAATGCACATGGGTGGCCAGATCCCTAACACGCCCCTGCCAGAAAGCCCCTGTGACTTTACCGGGCCTGAGCCCGTGGTCGTGGGCGAGAATGGCAGCGCCAGTGCTGTCGGCCAGGAAGACGCGGTGGAAAGGATTGAAGAAGATGGCCTCTGTTCCCAGGATGTCCCCGGTGGCCCCGCCAAGGTCTCTGCATCAGTTCCCAGTACCCACCTGGTGTCACCCGTTCTGGGCTTTTCTGTGATGGCTTCCCTGGATGATCAGGGGAAAGGGGCTCCTCCCCCTCTGGTCCTGCAGCGACAGAGCAGCCGAGAAAACTGCCCAGTGGAGAGTGACAGCTGCCTGACCAATGGCTCGTCCTCACTCGTGGGTGACCGGGAATGTCAGAGCCGAAGCCCAGATGCCGCGGAAACCATGTGCTTCCAGGCAGTGTCCCCTGCCAATAGCCAAGCAGAAAGTGTCAAGTCCCGGTCTCCTGAGGTGAACAAGACCGAGGGCATCGAGAGCTGCCGCGTTGACACGGAAGGTGATGCAGCTTTGGATTTCACTTAATGTCCCTTTTGGGCTCAAGGTCACCAGAAAAAGAGCCTGGGTTGAACTTGACAGTGTGACTTGAAGCAGTTTCTGTGGGGCAGTTAGCTATTCTGTACTTGGGGAGAGGGCTCTGCTAATGCCTCTGTCCTAGTACTTGGTAGACTCTTTATCATGGGTCATGTGGACACCATGGATGTTGGGTTTGTCTTTTTCTTTTCTCTTTTGAGCCCATAGGTAAGTGTATTTGAGGAAGTAGGCACTGTTTGGGCCACAAAAATCAAGAAATTAAGCAGTAGTTGCTTGGAACTGAGGGTCCAGTTCTGAAACACAGTGGTTCATGTATGAAGACAATACCTTATGTTAGATGCATCAGGTGATGTCCATTGATCCAGAATACCTCATTAGAATCACAGAAAATGCCTAGGTTTGGTGTGAAGGTGACTTCATTGTGCTGCTGGGATTTTAACCTAGGATAGCCTTTCTCTGGTCCACAGCCCCTCAGCCTTCATCCTTTTGATGTTTTTCTTTTTAGATAGGGTGTCACTATGTAGACCAGGATGACTTAAAACTTGATCAGCCTGCCTTCTCGCCTCTTAAGTGCTGAGATTGAAGGCATGCACCACCATATCTGACTTTTTTTCAGGGGTTTGGGGAGGATACCAGCCTGAATTCATTCTACAGTCAAGGCAAACCTTGAACTCAGATCCTCCTGCCTCTACTTCCCAACGAAGTAGCTGAGATGGTATCTTATTCTGAGACTTGGATGTTATCTGCACACATACTTCTGTTTACCCATACTGTAAACCATAAAAAAGGCAAATTTTCCTAAGTGTTTGAGTTTTATTTTCTGTGTAAATAAGAATTCAAAAAGGTTAGCTTGGTGATAGGTTAAGCACTTGCCTCTGAGTTCACAATCTGTGTTCAGGTCTCCACGTAAAGGCCAGGCATGCTGGGGTGTGCTTGTAACTGGTATTAGCTGGTGGGAGAAAGGCAGATCACTAAGCTTGTGGGCCAGTAGCCTAGCTAGCCTCCTTGCTGATATTCTAGATCCATCAGAGACCCTGTCTCAAAGAGCTGATTGCCAACAGGAACAACACCAAGGTTGTCATTGAACTTCCATACCGACATGTACACATGTACACACACGCTGAAAAACTTCTAAGCAAGCTGCTATTGAACTGTAATATACGTGAGCTACTCATCTCGCTTAGCAGACGATTGTCATGGAGGGTTTGTTTGAGACAGTGAGTTGGGTATTAAAGATGACAAAAGTTGATCTCTTTTCGCCTCTCCCCATTAGGTCGCACCAGCATCCCGTCAACGTTTCTCCGAGCCCAGCCCACCTATGTCAAAGTTGAAGTTCCTGGCACCTTTGTGGGACCCTCTAGCATGTCCTCCGGCATGGCACCTTTGCTCGCAGCACAGCCACGCCGGCAGGCCAAGCAACACTGCTGCACCCGCTGTGGAAAGAACTTCTCATCTGCCAGCGCCCTTCAGATCCACGAGAGGACACACACAGGGGAAAAGCCCTTCGTCTGCAACATCTGTGGGAGAGCCTTCACCACTAAAGGCAACCTGAAGGTGGGTTCTGATGGGTGCTGCTGAACCCTGATGGATTGGTGTGTGGCCTCTATGGATAGAACTAACATCCACCAGTTTATGGTGTCTTGGGCCTTTTAACTTTGAACATGGCAATCCCAGGGGCAGAAGCATGGGGGATTCTCTTGAGTTGGAGGGCCAACATAGTTACATAGCAAGTTCCCAGGCCAGCTAAGGCTACATAGACCCTGTTTCAAAAAACGGGTTAGGGGCTCGGGTGCAGCACAGTGACAGAGTGTTGGGTTACTATTTACAAGCTCCGGGCTCCGGCCACAGTACCACTAAAAAGGGGAAAACCTATTGTAGGCCCGCCTTTATCCTAGCACCGGGGAGGCAGAGGCAAGTGGATCTGAGGCCAGCCTAGTTGGCACAGTGAATTCCAAGACAGCCAGGCTAGAGCACAGCTACATCTCAGCCAGCCTGTGAAGCTTTTGTTTTGGGAATAAAGGTGTTCCAGGCTTGCTCTGAACTCATTGAGCTTGAACTCATGACCTTGCTGGAACCTGACTGCTAGTGTGACAGCTTTGCCCCCAAACCTAGTTTTTATTTAGTGTCTTGCTGAGAACCAGAGTCTTGTGATTGCTGGGTACTCTATCAACTGAGTTCCAGCCCTAGTCTTTGTTTTGTGTTTGTTTCTTCTTTTTTTTTCTTTTCTGTTTTGTTTTTAGTTTTGTTTTGTCTTGTTTTTTTTTTGCCAGACAGGATTTCTCTGTGTAGACCAGAATGGCCTTGAACTCAGAGATCCACCTGCCACCATACTATGCCCAGCTGTTTTGTGTCTCATGTAGCCTAGGCCTGTTTAAACTCATGGTCCTCCTGACTGCTGGGATTATGGGTGTGAGCCACCACACCTAGCTGTCTTCTTTTGTGGGTACAAGTCTTTTGCCTGCATGTATGTATGCATCATAGCTGTGCCTTGCTCTAATGGAGGTCAGAGGAAGGTTGTCAGTCAGGTAATTGTTTCTGAGCTCCCATGTGGGTTCTGGAGTTGAACTCAGGCCCTGCAAGAGTAGCATGTGTTCCTAACCGCTCCATCCTCTCTCTTTAGTCCCAAACTGATGCTCTTGAACTTTGTGAGGTAAAGCATTGTAGTGAGTCACTTGTAATCCCAATATTCTAGGTAGCTCAGGGCTGAAAGCATTTGCTGTTCTTGCAGAGAACCCGAGTTCAATTCTCAGCACCTGTGTGAGATGCTTCTCACTTGGTGTTGGAGACAATGGCTTATTTCAGGAGTCTCTGTCTGATCTCCTGCACTACCAAAAAAAGCCAGGCAGTGGTGGCGCATGCCTTTAATCCCAGTACTCGGGAGGCAGAGGCAGGTGGATTGGATCTCTGCAAGTTCGAGGCCAGTCTGGTCTACAGACTCATTGGTGCCGGGGTGTGGCTGGTCCTGAGGTGCTTGCCTAGTATTTGTACAGTCCTTGGGGCGTCCCCAGCACATTCTAAACCAGGCTTGGTGGTTCCAGTTCTTTGGAGGTGAAGGTGTAGGGGTGGGGAGAGTGGATATTCAATGTCAGACTTGTCTCTTTTGTTATTGTTTGGTTTATTATTTGTTTGTTTTTCAGGACAGGGTTTCTCTGTGTAGCCCAGGCTGTCCTTGAACTCACAGAGATCCGCTGGCTTCTGCCTTCCAAGTGCTGGGATTGAGCGCTGCCACCACCCAGCTTAAATCACCTTTTAAGTAAATTCCATTTGCATATTTGTGAGATTGACATGTAGTGAGAGGTACACCTGTCCTTTACCCCACAGTGGGGTAAAGTAACAATAACATGGGGGAGAGAATCTCAATGCGGACAGTCTGCTTACAGAGCTTTTCCACATCACTGCTACTCAGTAACAGGTTTGTAAGCTCAGACGGATGTCTCCTGTAGTAAGCATTTCTGTAAATGCACCCATGGATGCTGGAGAGTATTCCCCACCCTTATTAATGTTGGTAGAGGAATTGGCCAAAGATGTCCCCTCTCCTCTTTCCCCAATACATGTCAGATTGGGGACATGTATTCCTCAAACCGTCAGATACCTGAATTTATTTTTTGGCTTGATACAAGGTCTTACTGTGTAGCCCAGGCTGCCCTTGAGCTCAGGGCTCTCCTCCCTCTCAAATTTTTCCACCACCCCTGGTCCAGTTTCTAAGAAAAAGGATATTATGAAGGTTGGATGGTGCATGCCTTATGGAGGTGAACGCCCACGTGGAGGTTGACTTGGGCTTTGGAACAGGCAGGGGGACTCTCATCTGATGAAAGCCTCTCTTTGCTGCCCCCTACAGGTACACTACATGACACATGGGGCCAACAATAACTCTGCCCGCCGGGGCAGGAAGCTGGCCATAGGGAGCAGCATGGCTGTGCTAGGCGCCGAGGGAAAGAGAGTACCCGAGATGTTCCCTAAGGAGCTCCTTCCCCCGGCGGTGAGTGTGGATCCCACCACGTGGAACCAGTATACCAGCGTCCTCAATGGGGGCCTGGCCATGAAGACCAATGAGATCTCTGTGATCCAGAGTGGAGGCATCCCCACCCTGCCTGTGTCCCTGGGGGCCAGCTCTGTGGTGAGCAGCGCCACACTTTCCAAGCTCGATGGCTCTCAGTCCGCTGTGGGCGGGAACGTGGAGAAGCCTGCGGTTCCCGACGGTGTGGCCAAGCACCAGTTTCCCCACTTTCTGGAAGAAAACAAGATCGCAGTCAGCTAAGGGGCGGGGCGAGCAGCTGGAGGGAGAGCTGCCTCAGTCTTTAGTTTCCTTACCTATCTCCGCTTCTTCCCTTCCTGATGCACAAGTGATGTTCACGCTTGTGACCACAGCCTTGGGCAGTCCTACAATCTCACCGTTGCTATGCTGCTTTCCAAAAAAGAAAAAAACCAAAAAAAAAAAAAAAGGAAAATTGAAAAACAGGAAAAAAAAATCCACCAAAACAGACTTTTAAGTTTTGCAAAGAAGCGGGTTTTGAAGAGTAGCTTTGTTCCTTGGGACAAACTGTATCCTAGAACCTTTGTGTGGCCTCGTGGCTGTTTCCAAAGACTGTCACCTGTATCAAAGTGAAACAGTTGGCAATTGGCCCACAGTGGAAGTGACAGCTCACTTCAATCCAGGGGAGAGTGCTGTGTGCTTCCACGGCGACTAATGCGGGTAATGGACATCTTTGTGGGGACCTGGCTTATCTGCCTCCCAACCCTGTATTCTCATCTTCTGTTTGTGAATGTACTTTAAGAGAAAGGAGGAAGAAACCTCAGAAAACTAAGGTGGTCCAGTTAGCCCACTTCCTTGAACCTTAGATCCTTTGTAGGACGCCCCCCACAAACCCCCTAGAGAGCCCACCACTTACCCTGCTGCTTATTTAAAAGGTTTGGAGCCCCAAGAGTGCCACCCGCTCCCCATTTCTCCCACAAATCACCTTCTTCGCAGACCCTGCAGTGGACAGGGTCCAGAGTGGGCACCTCAGGTGATTTCATGTGGTTCTTCAGTGCCCGTTGCATTGTGGGACTGCAGTTCCCTCCTCCGGGACCAGGCGAGTCTCATGCAGCTCCCCGCATTACCTTTCTGCTTGAATTTCCTTATCCCGAGTCTTGAAGACTTTTCACACCTCCCGCCCTCTGCCATTGTGAAGGTTTATAACGTTGAGACAGGCAAGTCTTGGGTGTGAGGACTTTAATTTATCTACCTCATTTATTTTTATTTTTGTAGCCAAAAAAGTCTGTTTTGCTATTTGGTGACCGCAAAGTATTCCCAGGTCTTAAACCTAAGAGTTAATGTGATGAGAAGGGCCACATGTTCGGGATGTCCCCATGGTTGGTGCTGTGCTGTTTTTTTTTTTAATTACATTTTTTGTACATATAATAATTTTAAGCAGCTGTTGTAACAGTGTTCTGATGGTTTAATGGGGGAGGAGGGACTTTTCACTAGCTCCTGGGTAGATTTCTTCCTGCCCTGTGGAATGCCATTGCCAAAATGAGGATAGAGGCTCGTCCGCCCGTTTCCTTTCCTCTGTTGTTGCACCTGATTTTAGGATCCAAAACTTTTTTTTTTTTTTTTGCCAAATTGTGCCTTTCCTTCTGGGATTGTACATGAACCCTGTGATAAAGTGTTCGCTGGTTCGCCTGTTCAGCTGTTTACACTGTGAAGTGGATATTGTTACAGAGAACACACCAGCCGTGGCTTTCTCACACCTGTGAATGAATGTGTGGACTACGCTGTAGTTTTACCTGCTGATGCTGTCTGTCTGAAAATAAACTTTGAATGTTTTTTTTTTCTCCCACCACGTTTGTGTGTAAGTTTTTCCCCCCTTGGTATGTTCTGCTGGCATAGCACCCCCTGGTGCTATGTGGTTGGGTCCATCCTGGACCTCTGTGTGTGGGATTGGGCGGGGCATAGAGTCAGCCTGCTGCTTGATACCTCCTTTTCCTGGGTGTGTGTGAATGTTGAGTGTCATTCTTTAGGTGCTGTGTCCATCTTGGATGTATTCATTTTGCAGTGTGTGTGTGTGTGTGTGTGTGCGCGCGCGCGCGCGCGCACGTGCATGCACACATGCACTTGTGGAGGCTAAAGGGTCACTTGTTGGATTCTCTCCACTGGTAGATTCTGGGGATTGAACTCAGGTCATCAGACCTGGCAAGTGCCTCGCCACACCTTTTTTCTTTTTTTTTAATTTCGTGTATCTAGTCTGGCCTGCAATTTACAAAGTAGGCCACCTTTAGGGTGGTTTTTTGTTTATTTTCTTTTGTTTTTGAGACAGCATCTCTTGTAGCACAGATTAGAGTATGATCTATTGATATTTAATTCTTCATCCTGATAACACTTGGCATTCAGATAAGGACTGGGAACAGAATTCCAGGCTTTGGCAACAGAAGTAGGGTGGGTGGGTGGTAGAGGTGGTGGAAGTGGGCCCTTGCTGTCCAAGGAGTTGTTCTGTGTTCTTGTATTGTCCTTTTTTTTTTTTTTTGTAGGCAGGGTTTCTCCACGTAACCAGACTGGCCTTGAACTCAGATCCACCTGTCTCTGCCTCAGGAGGGCAGGGATTAAAGGTGTGTGCTACTGCCTACCAGCAGTTGTCATTCCTACAAGGGGCTACGCCAGTGGAGACTGCTCCTTTCTAAGGTCCCATCAACTTCCAAGTTGGTTATCTAAACAAAACCATGGGCTATGTCTTGGGGACATCGGTTTTACAGAAGGAAAGGGAATGGGCTGGTTTTCAGAGGTCACCCAGTCTTACCTAAAAAGTCCGCTGTAGGTGGTATGCTTTGGACTTTCTGGATGATTCTAAGCAACAAAATAACAATTTCGCAGAAGAGTACAGCTAGTGAATTGACCTGTCATAGGTCATCATTGATGTGTGGAGACCTTAAAGCTTGGCCAAAAGGCTGGGCAGCTTGCACATTTTTATTTTAATAAATAAAACTCTGGGGAAAACAGCCCCCAGCATAGCAAACAACAGCAAAGATCTAAAAATCTGCATTCTAATACTAAAATGTGTTTGACCCTTTTTTGGGATAGA
The DNA here is from genome assembly GCA_004026605.1 of Ondatra zibethicus. Classification (NCBI taxonomy): domain Eukaryota; kingdom Metazoa; phylum Chordata; class Mammalia; order Rodentia; family Cricetidae; genus Ondatra; species Ondatra zibethicus. Next base: position 11,312 of record PVIU01015276.1, on the reverse strand, counting down.
AATCAACTTCCAACAAATTGGACTAGTCCCTCTTATCTGCCCTCCCCACCCTACGGCCCTTAGGCTAAGCAGAACTCTCAGACTGCAAGCTGATATATTGAAATGAAATTACAGACCAAGCAAGGGATTGCTGATATCCACAGGGCAAGCCGTCAGCTGATGGGGCCATCTGCATTTCCATCACAGTTCTTTATTATTAACAAAAGAGCTCAAACCTAATTCAGGTCTAGGTCACCCTGAAGGGTGGGTTGGATGGACCTCCAGTCATCTCAAGGTCTCCAGTGACCTTCCCCGATAGATAGTCCCTTGATATCTCAGTCCCTAGACTGTTCCAACCCTTAGAACTAGTGAGATGGAATCTTTCTTGGTTTCTCCTGTACTTCCTGGAACACTTTCTGGAAAGAGCAGTATTAAATGCTAGTTTAAAGCCAGGTGTGAGCCCACACCCATAATCCTAGCACTGGAATAGAGGAAAAAGGGACGAATTCAAGGCCAGCCTGGTTCCAGCCTAGTTACAGAGTGTGGCCGAGGAGACACTGCTTTCCAACAACAGAAGCAGGGCTGGGATTGGGCTATTGACACTGGCTGTGTTCCAAACCTCAGGTCCTAGTCCTAGACAGATCAGGAGTTCGAGGCCAACATGGGACCCTGTTTACACTTGGGAGGCAGAGGTGGGTGGCTCTCTGTGAGTTCGAGGCCGGCCTGCTCTACAAGAACTAGTTCCAGGACAGCTAGGACGGTTACAGAGAGAAAGCCTGTCTCAAAAAAAAAAATCATTTATTGCCATGTGTAGTGTTGAATGCTTTTAATGACAGCACTCAGGTTGGTCTACAGAGTGAGTTCCAGGACAGCTAAGCCAGCACAGAGAAACCCTGTCTCAAAGATATGTTCTCACTGTACTCCTGGAGCTCACAGAGATATGCCTGCATTTACCTCCTAAATCTGGGATTAACGGCAAGCACCATCAAGCCTAGCCCAAAACGTTGCAACATTGCACTTATGTGTGAGCATTTGAGGCTGTGCGTGAGCCACTTGTGTGTGAAGGTCAGAGGAAACTCAAGGCAGCTGAGTCTCCTCCCATGTAGACCCTGGAGATTGAACTTGGGTCCTCAGGCTTGGTGGTAAACACCTTTAACTGCTGAGCCATCTAGCCCGCCATCATTTCTATATTTGTGTGTTTTTGTGCGCGAGTGCGCTGGCACACACATAGCCTTGGGCATGGGGTGGGTCAGAGGGTAACTTTGGAGTCAGTTTTCAGTTCTACCTTTATCTGGGCTTGGGACCCAGATGGCTGGACTGGTATAACTAGTTCCTTTACCCCTTAAACCATCTCACCAGCACAATCCAAAGACTTGATTGACTCTTTGAGTTCCCGTGTTCCCTGTCTCCATCTTACCAGTGGCCGTGCATCCTTATAGAGATGTAAGCAGCCCACAGCTTAAAGTCCACTGTGAACTTGAGCTTCTGTGGCCTTGAACCAAGAGACTCAGGTATAGACTGGTCTATACCTGTTGCCAAGCATGGAAGATGTCATGTGAACCTCATGGGCTGGTGTTTCTGGGAAGCAGGATCTGGACCAGATTGCTGTATTCAAAGATCTTTCTAGGCACCCTGTAGTCAAGGGCATCCTGCACCCAAGTCCTGTTGAATGGACAGGGCTGTCACAGATTCCTAAAAGGGCAGTGGTGAGAAGGGAGAGCTGGGCTAAGACGGTCCAGTGATCCTGAAGTAGATCCCCCAGGACACGCTCCCGTGTGGTGCTGCTCCATCTCTCCCTTAGGCTTGGGCCCATTCGGTACATACGAGAACATAGAAAAAGGCTCTTGGGGGTTGGGGCTGTAGCTCAGTTGCTAGTGTGCTGGCCTAGCATGCAGGAAGCCAGGGTTGTATCGTGGTAGTGCATAAACTAGGCCTGGTGGCATATACCGTTAGCCCAGTTAGAAGCAGAAGGGTCAGAAGTTCAAGATCGTCCTTAACTACATCGAGAGTTCAAGACCAGCCTGAGATATATGAGGCCTTGTTGCCAAAAAAAAAGAAAAAAAAAGAAAAAAAAGACCCTTGATGTCTATAACTATAAATGATGGTATTGTATGTTTCATATTATACTGACTGCCTGGAGAACATCCTGTTTTTCTCCTGTCTCATGGAAGCATGTGCTTGCTTATGAACTAAAAGGCTTTTCATTATTAGGGTTGTTTTTTGAGAGAGGGTCTCCCCATGCAGCCAAGGATAGCCTCCACCTCACTGCAAGCCCATGTTAGCCTCTGTGTGCCCACAACCATTAGGACCAGTTGCTACAGTCACAGAGATTGCTCTATGGGAAGGAAGCTTAAAAGAAAAAGTAGCTTTTAGGCCAGGCTTGTATTCCAGCAGGGAGACTGGGAATTTGAGGCTAGCCTGGGCTACTTATGGAGACTGTATTTCACACGCACACACAGGCACCTTCTTGCCCAGGAGCCTTGCCTGCCCACGCAGTGCTCCTGGCATGCATGCTGGCCCTGGTAATGCTGATGGCGAACTACTTACAACACTCAGAGTCTGGAACTGTCCTGAGCTCTATTTCTGACAAAGAAATAGACCATCTCAGAGTAGGTAGCTTGCTGGGAAATTTCACACGTGGAAGGTGCTGGAAGCCTACAGGAGCCTGGCTCACCAACTGCTCTGACTCAGTGCCGGTCCAGGTCCAGGTGGGGGCAGTTATAGGCGGCTCCAGGAGGCCAGGGAGAGCATGAATGTATGTATAACTGCCATGGCTCAGTGCTGGTTCTGTGACCAAAGGCCCCGTTTCCTGATTGTTCTCAGTGTGAAAGGCCGGACCTTGGAACCCAGCCCTGCTCCCTGATGACCTCATGGCTTTGTGCTGAGTTTCTCTGCCTCACTCATGAAATGAGTTATTTGCATTTAGTGGGCAGAGCTGCTGGGACGTCTGCAAGCTTTAGGCTAGAGCTTAAAATCAACTAGAAGTCTCTTTGATTGGATGTGGTGGCTCACACCTTTAATCCCAGCACTTGAGGCAGAGGCAGGTGGATCTCTGTGAGTTTGAGGCCAGCCTGGTCTACAGAGTGAGTTACAAGCCAGCTAGGGCTGCCTTGTGAGAGCCTCTCTGAGAAGGTGGGGACCGATGGGAAATGGGGAGTAGGATTTGCTCTCTTACTGTAATGGGTCCACTTAAATTCACTCACTGAGCCCCAACTGTGTGCCATGCGATCTAAGGTGCGTGTGTGTCTTGGTGCTGGGGATCGAACCTAGGACCTCTCCCTAAAGTACCATTCCAGAAGACAGCAGGCAGCAAGCAGACCAGGTCAGCTGGTAGAAGAATGCTGTTTCCTCCTCAGAGGTTCTTCTGATGGGGAATGTCTTTGGGACCTTGGTCATGTGTTTTGATTGTTATCTTCATGGCTGCTCCTTGCCCTGACACAGAGACATTGGGTGACTCCCTACTGGCTGGAGAAAATAGTGTGAAAGGCTGGGACCCTGACAGGAAACACTAGTGAGCATACTCCTCATATTGTTCTGGCATAGTGGGTTTGTGCTCCTTACATGGTGTTACATCTTGAGCGGCCTGAGACACACACTCGTTTTTAAAAAGGTTTTATGTATTTTTTAGTCTATGTGTGTTTTACCTGAATGTATGACTGCATATGTCTGAGTACTGACAATGGCCAGAAGAGGGCATCAGTTTCCCTGGAATCAAACTACAGCCACCACTTGACATGGGTGCTGGGACTTGAACCCAGGTCCTCCTTTACAAGTGCAGCTAGTGCTTTTAACCCCTGAACTCCCTCCAGCCCCCCTATATGCTGACTTTTTTTTCTAATCTTTTTTTTTTTCCTGACACATGGGTTTCACTGTGTATCCCTGGCTGTACTAGAACTGGCTCTGTAGACCAGGCTGGCCTTGAACTCAGATCACCTGCCTCTGCCTCCCAAGTGCTGGAATTAAAGGGATGCACCACCAATTCTGGCTCCTATATGCTAATTTTTTGGAAGGTTTGTTTTTATTATTTATTATAGTATATGCCTGTGTGAGTGTATGCCACGTGTGTGCAGGTTCTCTGGCAGGCCAGAAAAGGGTTTGGGATCCTCTGGGGCCCAAGCTGCAGGTGGGTCGAGCAGAGGTGGCTGTTCGCTCTTAAATGCTGATCCTACCTCTGCAGCCCTGAGTTTTCTCATTTTCACAATAACCTTTCAGAGAGACAGACGACACACGCAGGCCCTGTGCAGACGATCATGGTGGAGTAGGACTGTGTCTAGAGATCTGACCCCCACAGCGATGTGTTAAGGATGTTTGGGTGAAGAAGGCACAGCTTTAAGTCTGTGTGGTTGAGATTGCAGGAATTCAGGTGGAGAGAGGGGCGTGGGTGGTGCAAGCCGGTGTGTGGGAATCTGGAAACCTGTACATCCTCCGCCCCCGCGGGAAACCCTAGTGCGAGCCCCAGGGTGAAGCCAGTCAAGGAGGAGGCAGGGTGTGTGTGCCGGTGTCCGCGGCGTGGAGGTGGGGTGAGCGGGGCGGGGTGTGTGCACACGGCTCGGAGCGAGCTGGAGAGAATGCCCGGGGTGGGGTGAGTGCGGCGGGGCGCGCGTGTGCGCGCGCGGGCACGGTGGGGGGGCGCGCGGCCGGGTGGGCGCGCGTGGCCGGGTGGGCGCGCGGTGCGGCGGGCCGGGGCGGGGACACTGCGGCGGCCCCGGGCGGCGGGCGCGCGCGTGGGCTCAGCGCGGAGCGGGGCCCATGGTGCGGCCGTGTCCGTCGGTCGGGCCGCGCGGGCGGCTCCGCGCGTGGCCCGGCGCTCGCGACCTCGCTCCTGCGCTGCGGGCCCGGCCCGCCCGCTGCCGGCGCCTCCTCCCCTTGCCCCGGGGTGGCGCGGAGGCCGCGGGGAGCTCAGGGGGCGCGCCGGGCGGCGACATGACGGACAGCATCCCGCTGCAGCCAGTGCGCCACAAGAAGCGGGTGGACAGCAGGCCGCGCGCGGGGTGAGTGGCCGGGCTGCCGGAAGGTGGCGGGGGGACACCTGCCGCAGGCCCGGAGAGCCAGTCCTGGGATGCGGGGGACCCCCGGGGGCTGGCAGCCGGCCGGGGCGGGGCCGATCCCGGGGTGGGGGGGGCAAGGGTCGCTCTGGCAAGAATGCAGAGTTCCTGGCTGAGGCTCGACCGCCAATCAGAGCCCCTGGGGGTGGGACCTGGGAGGTGCGTTTCTAGGGCCGCGCAGGTGAGCCGATGAGGCTGGGCGGGGCCTACCGCCGTCCCCGGGGTTCCCGGTGTCTCCTCCGCCCCCCGGACGCCGGAGCTGGGTGGGGCTGCTGGCCAGGTGTCGGTGTAATGAGGCGAGATGCCAGCTGCCATCTTGTGGGCCTTTGTGCCTGGCTTCCCTGAGGCCTTATTCAATTTTACGGAGTGGGAAACGGAAACGGAAGGATCGGGGGTGGGTGTTGGGGTGGGAGCGGGAAGGTGCTGGAACAGGGTTCCCATACTTCCTGCCCCACACTTTCTGCGGGTGTGTGTGTGTTTGTGTTTGTTGGCTTTCTTATTGTTTTGGCTTTTGGTGGTGCTAGGGATCAAACCCAGGTCTTCGAGCTGCGAGGCAGTCGCTCTATCACTGAGCACCATCCCTCTAGCCCCCCAAAATGTGTGTTTTTATGAAGACAGTTCGTTAGAGCTCTGCAATTAATATTTTAATGAATTAGATTAGCAGACTATAAGTGCCGTGATTGATTTGTTCAGGGGCTGGACTAAAACCTGCCTTAGACAAGATCTGCCTACTAGGTGTGGGCTTCCTGACTGGGCAGGCGCAGGCCTGGGAAAAACGTAACGTCCTTTTAAGACTTTGAGGATCTGGGGTCTGTACAGTGGCCACTGTGTTCCCAGATGCAGCCACCTGCTGATTAATGAAACGTGAAGAACGGAAATTGACTGTGTCCTGAACATGTCAGCGTGCCCTTCCTGGTCTGGTGTGATTCTTTATGTAGTATATACGTCCTGTTGGGCGCCATACAAACTATAAAGGAGGATGCCCTGGGCTCTGTGGGAATGCTGTGCGACCTTCTGTGGGTGCCTGAGCACCCTCAGTTCTGATACCCGTTAGCGGTCCCTGCACACTGTGGAGGCTGTGTGTGTGTCTTTGTTTCTCTCTCAGCGGGTTGGTTTGGGCTCAGCTCTTAACAGGCCGCTGAATCCTCAGCTGCTTCTGTCTTTTATTGGAGTCTCACTGAAATTCTCCTCTAGGTCGTGAATGCATTCTGAGCCCAGGAAGGACTTAAAACTTGTGATCCTTCTGCCTCAGCCACCCTTGTAGATTAGGTGGGATGGCAACTCTCTGCCACCCAGGCCTGACTTTTTTGTCTTTCCAAAGGTCCTTTTTGAGAAGCCCTGGGCACATAACAAAAGAATTTTGAACAGTTTGAGTCATAGTTCACAGGATAGAAATATGCTCTAATTTTCAGAGGTCCAGAGGGAGTAGGGCAAGTAATTTTATATTTAAAAAATCAGTTGAGCTGGGCGGTGGGCAATCCTAGCACTTGGGAGGCAGAGGTAAGCAGATCTCTATGAGCATGAAGCCAGCCTGGTTTACAGAGTGAGTTGCAGGACAGCCAGGGCTACACACAGAAATCCTGTCTCCAAAACAAAAAATCAGTTGGATATGGTGGCACATGTCTATAACTCCAGCAGAGGCAGAAACAAGTGGGTCAGGTGGGTCTCTTGTGAGTTTGAGGCCAGACTGGCCTATGTAGTGAGTTCCAGACCTGCCAGTGCTACATAGTGAGACCCAGAGGAGATGGTACAGAAGGAAGAGGCCTTTACTGCCAAGCCTGATGGCCTGAGCTTGACCCCTGTGACCTACAGGTGGTCAAAGAGAACCCACTCCAGCAGGCTGTCCCCTGACTTCTGTGTGTGCACCTTGGTGATCTTCCTCTGAACCCATATACACACAAAGTAAATTGTTTTTATTTTGTTATTTAAAGACTGATTTCAGGCCTGGAGAGATGACTCAGTAGTTAAGAGCACTTGTTGCTTTGTAGAGAAACCAGGTGGGATTCCAATCACCTACATAGTGGCTCAGAACTATTCATATATAACTCTAGTTCCAGGGGATCTGAAGTCTTTTCCTGACTTTTGTGGACATGCACACAGGAAAACATTTGCACATGTACACACACACACAAATGAAAAAGATTGGTTTATTTTTCTTTTACATGTATGGATGTTGTGTCTGCATGTATGTATGTGCAGTGTGTGTATGCAGTGCCCTCAGCGTCCAGGAGAGGGTATCAGATCCCCCTGGGGACTGAGTTAATGATAGCTTTGAGCCACCATTTGGGTGCTGGGTATTGAACCTGGGACCTCTAGAAGAGCAGTTAGTGCTCTTAACGACCAAGATGTTTCTCTAGTCTTCCAGATAAATAATCATTAAAGAGTTCTACTTGAGGGGCTAGAGAGATGGCTTAGTGGTTGAGAGCACTGGCTACTCTTCCAGAGGACTCGGGTTCAATTCCTAGCAACCACATGGCAGCTCACAACTGTTTGTAACTCCAGTTCCAGGGGATCCAACACCCTCACACAGACATACATGCAGGTAAAACACCAATGTACATAAAATAAAAAATAAATTATTAAAAACAAAGTTCTACTTGAGTGTGGAATCCTAGACTGTAGAGTTAATTGACGTTCTCGAGTAACGTGGATCCTTCCCTGGATCTGGAAGGCCTGTGCTGATGTGTGTTTCCTACATGTAGTGGAGAGTGGTAATGTTAAGGTGAGGATTTTTGTAAAGATTTATTTTTAGCTTAGCATGGTTAATCCCAGCATTCACAAGGCAGAGGCAGGCAGATCTTCCTCTGCAAGAAGAGCCAGTGCCCATAGATTTCGTTCATCTTTAAAATGGAGATAACAAAAATTAAACTGGGTAGTGGTAGCACTTGCCTGTAATCCTGGCATTTGGGAGGCAGACAGGCCTCTGTGAATTTGAGGCCAGCCTGGTCTACAAAGCAAGTTCTGGAACAGTCAGAGCTGTTACGCAGAGAAACCCTGTCTAGAAAAACCAAAAACCAACCCCAAAACAAAAAAATATTCTTGGATCTGAGACTTAACCCATGCAAAGTTTCTGACCGGAAGCCTCAATAAACCTCAGGTGTTGCCTGGATCAGACGGGTGTTTGCATGATATTTACCCCAGTGTGGGGTGTTCAGGAGATTCTTCTGATATTTATTTATTTATTTGACAGACTCTTACTGTGTAGGAATGGCTGGTCTTGAAATCACAGAGACCTGATCCTCTGGCTCTTGAGTGCTGGGATTAAAGGTGTGGCCGCCACACCCAGTTAACAAGGTGCTGGGGATGGAGTCCAGGGCTTCCTGCTGGCTAAGCAAGCGGCAGCCTCAAACTGAGTTGCATCCTGGGCTGGGCATATCAGGTGTCCTTTTGAGAGGAGAGGGCCTTTGATGGTGGGGAATTCAGAAATATGTGACTTCGTTGTTGATATATAAATGTGTTCCATCAGAGAGAAGACTGTAGGAAGGCCAAGGAGCTTGGACTCCTGCTGACCTTGGATGTTCTGGGTATGAACTGGGTTAAAAAGAAAAGCTCATGATATACGTATAGGTATATTGTATGTATGTGTGTGTAAGCGGAGACTATGTGTTCATTTCCCAGCCACCCAGACCCCTCGAAAAATCACGCAGAAACTGTATTAATTACAACACTGTTTATTAGCTCAGGCTTCTTATACTTAATAACTCTCACATCTTAAATTAACCAATTTCTATTAATCTTTGTATTACCAGGAGACTGTGACTTACTGGGAAAGATTCTGACTGTGTCTTTCTCCTTTGTCTCCTTTGGCAGCTACATGGCGTCTCCTTGACTTTGCCTTCTCTCTCTCTCTATCTCTCTATTCGGATTTCCCACCTGGCTTTACTCTGCTAAGCGATTGGCCAAAACAGCTTCTTTATTAACTAGTAGTAATAAAACATATTCATAGCATACAGAGGGGAATCCTACATCGAGTGTGTGTATATGTATATATGTAGATTCTAATGCAGCTTTTTTTTTTTTTGAGACAAAGGTTTCTCTGTAGCTTTAGAGCCTGTCCTGAAACTAGTTCTTATAGACCAGGCTGGCCTTGAACTCACAGAGTTCCTCCCGAGTGCTGGGATTAAAGGCGTGCGCACCCCCCCCCCCATGCTAGGAAAGCATTCTACCAGTGAGCCAAATGTTCAGCTGTTCATTTTTTCAAATACAAAAATGCTGAATTAAACCGGGCATTTGAAAAAATGAACAGCTGAACATTTGGCTCACTGGTAGAATGCTTTCCTAGCATGGGGGGGGGGTGCGCTTGGGTTCAGTCCTAGCACCATATAAAACCAGATACGATGGACAATGTGATTGTTGACTAACAAAGGAAAATGCAAATTGTTTCTGAAGCCTGGTGCCTGCAGGTCTCCCTAGGAGATAAGATGCCAGGTTAATTTCCTAGACCCTGCAGAGGGGGTAGAGGTAAATATTTTTCTTAACTTGTGAGTTTAAGATAGCTGTAAACAAAATGCAGATCTCAAAATACAGGTCTTTGCTTCTGGCACGCTCCATGATGCCTTGGTCATGGTGTTTGGTCACAACAGTAGAATCCCTAACTAGGACAGAGGGGCAGTGAGATTGCTCAGGCACCTGCTGCCAAGCCTGAGCACCTAAGTTTGAGTCCCGTGACCCACGTGATAGACAGAGAGAACTGACCCCAACTGCCCTTTGACTTCCTCTTGTGCATTTGTGCATGCTTTTTCTTCTCTCTTTCTTTCTTTTTTTTCTTTCTTTCTTTTTTTTTTTTTCAAAACAGGTTTCTTTTGGAGCCTGTCCTGTAACTAGCTCTTGTAGACCAGGCTGTCCTCGAACTTACAGGGTTTCTCTGTGTAGCTCTGGCTGTCCTGGAACTCCCTCTGTAGATCAGGCTGGCTTCCAACTCACGGAGATCCACCTGCCTCTGCCTCTCAACTGTTGGGATTAAAGGCTGCACCACCACTGCCCCGCCAAGTGCTTACTTTTGTAGGTTGCTCTGGTCAAGGTATTTGTCACAGCAACAGAAATGTAAGCAAGACAGTAATTTAGAGAAAAACTTTTAAGTTAAAATTAAAATAAAAAAAGAAAAAGATGCTGTGTAGCTATCTTGTAATAAGGGGCCAGGAGTTGCTTGGTGTGGGAGGCCTTTGAAAGACGGGCAATGACTGTTGCTGAAACCTTCAGGAATGCAGCATAGGCGCTGACTTTAGTTTCCATTAGACCCATTGTGGGCTCCGGACCTCCAGGGCCGTAAGGGGATAGGTTTGCATCATGTGAACCACTCATACCTTGGAAGTTGACTGCAGCCACAAATCAAAGCCAAGAGACTTTGGGCGGTCTCTCCGGGGCTGCCCATTCTTGTGGTGCTGCTGGTGTCTAGATGGAGCCTCTGCTGTGGGTGAGTGTTTTAGGGCATCTGTAGGCTCCGCTACTGGAGAGCAGAGAGATTCAGCCACCTGTTTTCAGCTCACTGGTGAGGGTGGGGACGGGGGAAGGTGGGGGGTGACAAATGTTTATTTAAGGCCCAGTCCTAAAGCAGCCTCATTCACCAGCTCAGTGGCCTTGGATGTTTATGGAAAGGGTGGGTATTTATAGTCAAGGCAGAGGTGAGGTCTCAGACAACCCTGACCATGTGAAAACTGTGGCCCAGCCTGCAAGTGTCCAGAGCTTTGCAAAGCTCTGCCCCTCTCGCCCTTCAGAGAGAGGAGTTTTCTCTGTGGGTTTTGTTTGTTTGAGATAGGTTCTCATGTAGCCCAGTTTGGTTTTGAGCTTGTTATGTAGCCAGGGATGGCCCTGAATTCTCAATTCTCCCATTGCTACATTGAAACACTGGGATTATAGGCATTTACCCCTGGACCCCATTTAAGATGTGCTGAGGATAAAACTCAGGGATTTGTACGTGCTAGTCCAGCACTCTACCAACTAAACCACACCCCCAGCATTGAGCTTGACACTTTTAAAAGACATAATGCATTTTTAAAACTGCTGTATTAAAACAAACAAAACCAAAACCAAATAAAAGAGCCAGGCAGTGGTGGTACATACCTTTGATCCCAGCACTTGGGAGGCAGAGGCAGGCAGATCTCAGAGTTCGAGGACAACCTGGTCTACAGAGTGAGTTCTAGAATAAAAAAAAATCCGTATTTAACTAGCTTATTGTTATTTTTGCTGTTGTTTGTTTTATGCTGTTTGGTTTTGGGTCCTTCCTCCCTACCTCCCTTCTTCCTTTCCTTCCTTTTTTCCCCACTAGGTAGCCCTGGCTGACCTGGAAAT
>PVIU01015275.1:0-48946 GCA_004026605.1 Ondatra zibethicus | reverse complement strand
CTGTAGAGATGGTGTGTCCCTGCATCTCCTCTCATCCCACTGTAGAGATGGTGTGTCCCTGCATCTCCTCTCATCCCACTGTAGAGATGGTGTGTCCCTGCATCTCCTCTCATCCCACTGTAGAGATGGTGTGTCCCTGCATCTCCTCTCATCCCACTGTAGAGGGTGGTGTGCCACTGAATCCAGCATTTTTGTTTTTAAAGATGTGTACTGTGAGATTGAATTCAAGATATCAGGTTTATATAGAAAGTAATTTTTTACCTATTTGCTGTCTCAATGGCCTTTAGCCTCTTTTCTTCCCTTAACCTTCCCCTCCCCTCCCACCAACCCCTGTCACATACATTTAGCTTGTTGCTTACAAATAAGCTTTTTTTCGAAGCAATTATTTTCTGTGTAGTTTCTATTTATCTGTCTACATGATATCTTTGCATTGTTTTGCTCATTTTAAAAATTAAGACTTGACTGGATGGTTCTGGCACTTACCCTTAATCCCAGCACTCAGAGGACAGAGGCAGGCACATCTCTTGAGTTTGAGGCCAGTCTGGTCTACATAGTGAATTCCAGGACATCCAGAACTACACAGAGAATGCCTGTCTCAAAAAACAAAAGCAAAAAGTCAAATCTAGGGCTTACGAGTTGGCTCAGCAGGTAAAAGACCTTGCCGCCAAGCCTAAGGATCTGTGTTCAATCCTCAGGTTCTTCATGGTAGATGGGGACAGTTGACTCTCAAAAGTTGTGCTTTGACCTATTCATAGTGTGTACCAGGCCTTTTCTTTTGGGCCACCAACCAGCTCCCAAATCAAGACACAGAGACGTCTTATTAGTTATGAATGATCAGCCTTATCTTAGTTCTTATTTTAATCTGTTTCTCTTTATATATGTTTTATCTGGGGCTTTTTACCTTTCTTTCCTTCTGTATATCTTTCTTTCACTGCTTCTTGTGTCTGACTGTTGGCTGCCTGGCTTCTGGCCCCAGGCATGTCCCTCTCTAAATTTTCCCTTGTTCTCTCCTTCTTCTTCCCTCTTTTTTTCTTCTTCTTCTTCCTTGCCTAGATTTCTCCTCCAACTTATTCTCTCTGCCTGCCAGCCCCATCTATCCCTCTCCTGCCAAGCTATTGGCTATTCGGCTTTTTATTAGACCAATCAGGTGCCTTAGGCAAGCAAGGTGAAACAAATGCAGCACATCTTTACATAATTAAACAAATGCAACATAAATAAATGTAACACAGTGTTAACAAAGACAGTAGAAACAAATGTAACACACTTTTATACAGTTAAAGTAATATTCTGAAGCATAAACAAATATAACACATCTTTTCCCAGTTAAAATAATAATCCACAACTTAAGTGTGCATGCATGTGCACATACACACACAAATAAACATAATAAAAATAAAAATTTCTGTTTCTGAAGACACAGATTGATCTTATTTTTCTGAAAGAAACATTTGCTTTTCCTGTTACATATAGATGAACATTTTTAATGCTTTCAAGTTATATCATCAACACCATTATTGACTATATTTAAAATTAAATTTTAATTGCTTTGTCACCAAATTCAGGATTTATAAAAGCTTACCCTTCTGTAAGAGATGTTCTGATATTTTGTTTGACAAAATCTATACAATTATACATTTCTAGAATATGAAATCCAAGTAAGCTTAATAACTATTCTATATTGTAGTCTATATCTGCTCTTCATCTGTGTGGATCCACAGTGGAGAAAGTCATTTGAACCGTGTTGAGGAATCCAACAATAACAACCACCACCAACAAACCTTTTAACTTACTTAAAAACACTGAAAACTGAGCCGAGCAGTGGTGGTGCACACCTTTAATCCCAGCACTTGGGAGGCAGAAACAGGCAGATCTCTGTGAGTTTGAGGCCAGCCTGGTCTACAAGACCTAGTTCCAGGACAAGTTCTCTAAAGCTACAGAGAAACCCTGTCTCAAAAAAACAAACAAACAAAAAAAACCCAAAAACCAAAAAACAAAACAAAACACTGAAAACTTATCTTTTTGAAATGATAGTCTAAGGGAATCTTCTCTACAAAGCAAATATAATTCATTTTATAAAAACATACAATGAATTATAGAGCCCTTTTGTTTAATGTTGTAGAATTTAAAATGAGAATTCCTTTTAGTTACTGTAAATGAATTTAACTGTAGTTTCCTATACAGTGTTTTGCTTTCTATGGTTCAATTAAGGTTACCTATCATTGTAAAATAGTACATGGAAAGTTGTAGAAATATATTTCTTTCTTCAAGGTAATACTGATCTAAATAACCACATACCAGTCAGGCCCATCTTTCATATGACTCATCCCTTTGTCTAGTAGTGTTTTTATGTTTGAGTTCAGTTAAACCTTATTTTGCTTAATAATGATTCCAGTGTAAAGGGTAGTAATGGTGCTAATTTGTACATGCTAATGAGACTTGACAAAGTGCTTCCTTTAAGTGAAAGGTAAATATTTTGACATGAAAAGGAAAGGAAAAGATTGTATGATGAAGTTATGAAGCTCTACTGTGGATAAACCTTTTATCCCTGAGACTGGGAGTGAGATAGAAGAAAGTCATAGTAGTTTGACCTCAGACTGGAAAGCTTGCAGCCACAGTGTGTGCCAAGTTAAGGTGGCAGAGTTAGGCTGGAGAGAGTTCAGTGGATAAGAGCACTTACTGCTCTACAGAGGACCTGGGTTTGGTTCTCAGCACCCATGTTGTAACTCTCAACCTCCTATAACTCCAGTTCTAGGGAATCCATTGCCCTCTTCTGGCCTCCTTGGGCTCCTGCACAGATCATGCAGATAGAGACATACGCTGAGGCACATATACGTAAAATGAATATTTTTTGATACACAGAAAATGCATTAATTGTGTGCATGTGTGTGTGTGTGTGTGTGTGTGTGTGGACAGTGTGTGTCAGGCTTTGGTGCTGCCTAAGGTTTCAGGTTTCCATTGGAGGTCTTGGAACATATGCCCCATGCCTATGGAGAGACACTACTGTTGCACTCCCTAAATCCTCAGTTAAAGACCTTTGTAAGCCAGTAACTGCTTCTTAAAACTACTTTTATTCAAATATTCAAGCCAATTATAATTTTTGTCTTTGAAATTTATCATTTTTTTCAGAAACTAAAAACAAACTTAGTATATTAGAAATATGTTTATTGTGCGAAATACTTTATAGATTGCCTCTTAATTTATTTAAGAAACAAATATTTGGTGCAAGATAACATGAATGTTATGGGATTTTTATGTTAAATTAAGTGCCTTAAGACTTGTTACAATCAGTTATGTGAGATTAGTTAAGAATTAGGAGCTGGGCAGTGGTGGCGTGTGCCTTTAATCTCCAATTGGGAGGCAGAGGCAGGTGGATCTCTGAGTCAAGGCCAGCCAGGTCTACAAAGCGAGTTTCAGGATACCTAGGTCTGTTATGCAGAGAAATCCTGTCTCAAAAAACCAAAGCCAAAAGAAGAAAGGTATGTATACGTAAATATATGTTAAATATTTGGAGATGACAATATGAAAATAATTTTTTGTGGTCTTTGGTTTAACAGAAAATGTTGAAAGAATCATGGCTCTTTAAAAAAATTTAAACACAAAATGCTGTTTTTCTTGAGAGATGTTTTAATATTTGTTTCTAATGTTTTTACATATGGTTATATTTTTATTAGTGTATAATGACTATCTTAGATTTTGCTTCATAATACAATGAATGAATTGTGATATATGTGATTAAGTAGTAGTTTAGTCAATAGCCTATTATACTATTTTATTTAGGGTGTGTTTTACCTAGCTTGTTCAAAACTATCTAGCAACTAGAGAAGTATTCGTACACATCTAATCAGAGTAGCGACTCCATTGAGTGAATGCCTACATCATAATTAGTAAAGCTAAATAATGTTAGTAAAGAAAAAAAAATGTTATTGATTGGTTGCTTCTTGGAGTAGTTTTTCTAATGTCTTTATGCAAAAAAATTTCTAGTGGCTCATCAGACAAGGGAAGATCTCAGAAGACTCCAACTTCTCCCCTATCTCCAAGTTCACAGAAATTGTTACAGTTTGACCTTCCTGGGACTTCTTTAGAAAGATCTAAGTCCTCAGTCATAGTTCCTCCAACTACCACTGGATTTAAGCCCACTGCAGCTTTCACTGATATGAACAAAACAGAGACGGCTTCAACACCAGGCAAGTAGATTCATGCAGATAGACTTTTTTTTAAATATTTATTTATTTATTATGTATACAATATTCTGTCGGTGTGTATGCCTGCAAGCCAGAAGAGGGCACCAGACCTCATTACAGGTGGTTGTGAGCCACCATGTGGTTGCTGGGAATTGAACTCAGGACCTTTGGAAGAACAGGCAATGTTCTATAACCGCTGAGCCATCTCTCCAGTCCCAATGCAGATAGACATTTAAAAGTACAGTGTTGGGGTATAGCTTGGCTGGTAGAGTGCTGGCTAGCCTGCATTATGCTCTAAATTTGAACCCTGACACCACATAAATCATATGTGGTGGTGCTTACCCCTAATCTCAGGATTTGGAAGGTAGAAGCAGAAGTTCAACATTGTCCTAGGCCACTTAGTGAGCTAGAAGGGCAGCCTGGGTTACATGAAACCATATTTCAAAAGAGAAGAAGAAAATACCAAATTAAAAAAATAAGATACTATTTACTTTTTTCCCCTGAAAATTTTTTTTCCCAATTAAGTGATAGGGAAATATTATTTCAAGTTTATGTGATTGCTCTTTGAAGTAGTAAACAAAAGTTGTATAGAAAATTAAGTACTGAGAAGCATAAGAAATTCAACACCTTTCCCCATGTTGTCAGCATTAGTTAAAATTCATCCCCAAAATAATATATTCTGTTTGTAGTCATGTAATATATATGTTCACATATATACACACATAAAACAAGAAAAGGAGTAACTGTGAAAATACAGTATATTAGTAAGTCACTGTCTTTAGTTCAAGGGAAAGGAACATGTGTTATGTGCTCATAAAATGAGTCATTCTTATTCATATGAACCTTTGATATAACAGTTCTTCTGTCCCCCAGGTTCTAAGCGTTTTTCTCCTGCTGGTCTTCAGCATCGCATGGCTGCAGAACTCAGTTACCTGAGTGCCATTGAGGAGTCAGTGCATCAATTGTCAGATGTGGAACGAGTTAGAGGCATTTCACTTGCTCAGCAGGAGAGTGTATCTCTGGCTCAGATCATAAAGGTATCAGTTGAATTTTTTCTTAATTTTTTTTTCCGTGGTTTTCTCTTTTCTCTGTGTTTGGAAGTACTCTTAATGAGTTTTGTTTGTTTGAAGAAAATAAACTTTCAGTCCAAGCATTCTGGTGCATGCCTTTAATCCCAGCACTCAGCAGGCTGAGGCAAGAGTATCTCTGTGAGTTCAGGTTCAATCTCCTGTTCTATAAGGCAAGTTCCAGCACAGTAAGACTTCATATAGAGGAAACTCTGTCTCCAAAGAAGAAAGAAAGAAAGAGAATGAGGGATGGATGGAAGGAGGGAGGGAGGAAAGGGCACACACACAGAGAGAGAGAGAGAGAGAGAGAGAGAAACACTGGGTGGTGCTATTTCCTTTAATCCCAGAACTCAGGAATCAAAGACAGGCAGATCACTTAATTCAAGGCCTTTCTGGTCTACAGAGTGAGTTCCAAGACAGCCAGGGCTACAAAGAGAAACTCTGCATTAAACAAAAACAAAACAAGATAGAGAAGGAATTAAATTTCAAACTTCCAAGTAGAATAAAAATAGTCTGTACAGTACCTATAAATGCCTCCTCCCCACAAAAAAAAAACCCAAACTGTCACACAGATTGCTAAAGGAAGCCTGAAGCCTGATTTGTTGGGTATGAATACAGTCTTAGCATTTGGGAAGCTGGGTCAGGAGGAGCAGGAGCTTAAGACCAGCTGGGGCTCTATAACCAAACCCTTCTTCAAAGACCAGCCAAACAAACCAAAGAATCGGTGCCACTAAGAGAACTGAAAATAGATGTTTGGTAGCAGAACACTAGCACGATTATTCTTTTTCATATAATTTTGTTTGTCATGTTTTATGCTCTATTTAATTTTAATACCGAAAATTAAACAGTCATCTTCTGTTTTTCCTTCCTGAAAGAAACAACTTGGTTTGTCTGGGTTAGGTTTTTTGTTGGTGGTGGTGGTGGTGATCTTTTGTTGTTGTTTTATTATTATATATTTTAAATTTATTTACTTACCGTGTGAATATAACCTGAGGAGGTCTAAGTACAACTTTTGGAAGTACTTTTCCCATGTTAATTTTGGGATTGAACTCAGGTTGTCAGGCCTGGCAGCAAGTTCCTTTACTTGTTGTATGATCTTGCTGCCCCCACTTTGTTTGTTTGATTTTTGTTGCTTTATTTGAACCTACCAAACAAACAAACCATTTCTGAGATCCAGATGTTTTATAAAACAAGGGTAGTGTGAACTATCTCTTAGCAAGTAAAATCCAGAGGTTAACTGATGTTCTCTGTGGAAGCTTTAGGGTACCATTTTTATTTTATTTAGGTATTACTTACATTTTATAAAATATGCAGAGTTTAGGAGCGCAGTTTTGATTCATCCATTTAATAATAAAAAGCTTCTATTGTCCCATTTTCAATTATCAGAGGCAGTAATCATTCTGTTTTCTTATACTATAGTTTATCTCTTCCAGAACTTAGTATATATATGTTTATTTCTAACTCTGTTGTGTTTATTACTCAACATAAACCTAAGATTTATCCATGGCATTGTATTTTTGCTTAGTAATAAGCCAGTGATCAGTAAGTAGGTCCTAATTGCTTGTCCATTTTGTGTTGTTTGATATAAAACATGGTTTCATATTTCTTGTATAAATACCCAGGAATATTATTGCATTATTGCTTGGGTCAAATTTTGTGAAAAACTCTCCCATATTGTTTTCTAAGACGGTTTAACATTTAATAATAGGCACCATTGCAGTGGAAAGACCACACTGACCTTGGATTTGGAATTAACATCCAGTCTGGCATCCTTAACAAAGTGGAGAGCAGTCCCTCTTCCTGCTTCACAAGGGCATGTCTGGAAAAAGCTAAGAACTGTCTACTCACAGTCACTGAAGAACACTATGTTATGAAGTCAAGGGAGCAGGAGTCACAAACTAACTTTAAAACATGAAAGGGTTTATACACACATGCATGCCCACACATACACATTTTTTATACTATTTCGAGGCTACACTGTAATTTTGGAAATCCCAAATCTGTTCATGGCATTATATAACTTCATGTACAGGCTTACCACCTATAGCGAACTCTTCCAGAAGACATGAAACATATACGTATTTAGAGCTAACATTCTATGGAATGATGGTGCCGGAAAGCATCCTGGTAATAGGAAGACTGTCAGAAAGGCAACATTTTTAAATGAAATTGCTCCTTTGGAGGCAAAGTCAAAATGATGAGAAATGTATTTTATCTTTGATTTTATATACAACTTTAAAAAATCCTTCAAAAAGTTAGATGCTGTAGTTTTTGCTTTTTAACCAGCTTTTGGTATTCATTCTTATTTAATCTTGCACATCTTGGAAACTTTCTGTAGTGAATCATGGCAAATGGCCATTAAATCTTGTTGTTAATGATAAAGTATCTGATGACTTTTGAGTCATTACCTTTCCTTTAGTCTCTAGTTGTTTGCTGTAGAGCAGTGTGAGTCTAGTGCAGTGTTCACTTTTGCAATCCTAGCTGTACATGCAGTAAGCTGAGGCAGCTTGATCCATAAAGGACCTGTTTGAAGAAAGAAGAAAGGAGGGAAGATAGGAAACAAAGGGATGTATTAACTGTAGCCATTGTATCAAAACAGCTTAATGCTGCAGAATTAATATTTCATCACTTTAATTTAAAGGCACAGCAACAACGCCATGAAAGAGATTTGGCCTTATTGAAGCTAAAAGCTGAGCAAGAAGCTCTGGAGTGCCAGAGACAGCTAGAAGAAACCCGGAACAAAACAGCTCAGGTAATTTATTTTGTGGTGGGTATTGATTCTTTAAACCTAAAATTTTATATTTAGAAATTTCACTGTAGAACTCCTTAATTATATAAGAAAAAATGAAAAGTTGGGATGTAAATATTTTAGTACTTTTTATGTCATAATTCGTGACATTTGAGTCATCTAGCAACACTTTAAAATAAGCAATCAAGACTCAGCCCTCATCTAGAGAAGTGACAACCACTGTGCATTGTAATTATCACCCACAGACCTATCAACTATGAAATTCAGGTTATAGTCAAGCCTATTATTCATAAATTATTTGGTCCATAAGACAGAGTTATAAGTTAAAACTAAGTTACATGGAAGGAAGACTAAAACCTAAGCTTTTCACCCCATTTTATTTATTTATAGGCCCATGCAGAATCCTTACAGCAGGTGGTTAAGTCTCAAAGAGAAGTGACTGAAGTCCTCCAGGAAGCAACTTGTAAAATAGCAGCTCAGCAGACAGAGACTGCTCGCCTCACCACAGATGCAGCTCGGCAGATCTGTGAGGTAAGAGGCACTGGAACCCTCCTTCTTCTTCTTCTAAGTCATTCTGAATAACTTAGATCTTGCAAGAGATGGGTATCTTAACTTTTAAAAGATGTATACTTTGAATTAGTGACTTTTAGTGAGGCCCCATTAAAATAAGGTTGACATATACATTGGTAATGTATCGTATGTATGAAAGTTAGAACAAAGATAGAGAACTCTAAATCTCTACCTTCTGGTAAGCTTTCTGTGAAAGTCTTAACTATTGATACATAATTTATAAATAGTATAATATGTTGAGTACATAGTATATACCTCTCTAAACTACTAGTGCAGTCAGAAATAGAATATGCCTATCACTCCCCTCCTTCATGCTTCTTTACAGTTAGTCCCCAGTCTTGGCATCAGGGGAGCTTCATGACTGTGTCTTTATTTTATTTGATTTTTTTAAGGCAGGACCTCATGAAGTCTAGGCTGGCCTCAAGAATGCTATGTAGCTAAGGATGACCTTGAACTCCTGATTCTCCTCTAATCTCCCAAGTGCCAGAGTGAGAAGTATAAGCCACTCTCTTGGCTTACATGTTTTTGTTTTTAACCCATAGTGAGATTAGTCATTATCTTTTAAAAATATTTTATATGTATGGGTGTTTTATCTGCATGTATGTTTGTATACTACATGGTGCTCATGGAGGCCAGAAAAGGGCGTTAAATTCCCTGGAACTGGAGTCACAGACAATTGTGAGCCAGTATGTGGGTGCTGGGAATTGAATCAGGATGCTCTGGAAGAGTAAACAGCCAGTGCTTTTAACTTCTCAGCCATCTCTCCAGCCCTTCAATGTCTTTTCTTTTGCCATAACAATGGTAAAGCCAGAAATAATTTTATTTCTTTCTCTGAAAAGGATATTATCATCTATGTATAGAGTTTGATTTTTAGCAATTCTGAAAATTAGAAGTATTTGTGAAATGACTACCATTAAAAAAAAAATTCTATGTGTCAGCGCCTTTAATCCTAGTACTTAGGAGGGAGAGGCAGGTGGATCTCAAGTTTGAGGCCAGCCTGTTCTATAGAGTAGGTTTTCAGGACAACCAGAGCAACACAGAGAAACCCTGTCTTGGAAAAAAACAAACAAAAAAATCCCATGTATCTATGAATCTATATAGGGTACTGTGAAATTAAATAAATATAGTCTCCTTTCTTAAGCAAAAATTTTATTTCTTTAATTATGTTCTTGAATGGAAAAAATAAAACAATGTATGGAAAAAATAAATTAAAAAAAATCTTTTATAATTTATAAACTACAAAAAAAAAAATCTATGTGCTGGGTGTAAGCCAACCCTGAGAACATGAGCATGGGAGACCTAGCCCCACCCCCAATCTGCCACATGGCAGCATGGGCTGGAGAGAGTTGCCTTGTCTCTGCCCCCACCCACCAATGACTAAGGCAGGTGGGAGAGTTAACCCTAAGATAGCAAGAGTGGGAGAGCTGTCCCTGTCCCCCCACCACATACCTAGCAAGCTGCAGCACTTGGGAGAGCAGGCCCTGCATCTCTCCAGGGCAGCACAAATAGAGCCTGCCCTGTTAGTGAAGGTGTGGACAAGCCATCCCTGAAGTTGTGAGCATGGGAGAGCTGCCTCATTGCTCATCTGTCCCATGGCAGCATGGGTAGGGGAAAGATAACCCCACCAACAACAACACCAGAGGCTGATAGGAGAGCTAGCCCTGAGGTCACAAGAGCCAGAGAGCAGACCCTGCACCTTACCTGGGCAACACAATAAACTCAACCCTGTTGGTAGAGGTGTGGGTGAGCCAGTCCCTGAGCAGTGAGCAAGGGAGAGCTGTCCCCATTATGCGTCTCTTTTTAGGCAGCATGGGCTGGGACAGTTGCCCTCCTTCTTGCCTTCCCATCAACACCTGAGGCAGGTGGGAGAACTGCCTTCTGGCCATAAGAGCAGGAAAGCTGTCCCTGCCTCCACCAGCTGCAACACTTGGGAGAGCAGGCCCTGCACCCCACCAGGGCAGCACAAACAGAGATGATCCTGTTAGTGCAGGTGTGGTTGAGCCATGCCCAAAGTTGTAAACCGTGGGAGAGCTGTCCCCATTTCCCATCTGGTGGACCAACTCTACAGCTGCCCAGGCCCAGACCCAGGGTTATGACTTGGCCTGCCCCAACATCTACCCCATCTATGACCTGCTGGAGCATGTGAAGGAACATAACCTACAGTCCAAAGCTGCAGGATCTCCACAACACAGGGTAAGAACAGGATACCCAGGAAGAGTCTTAATGAGGGCCTAGCATCTGTAGTGTAGTAGAAACCAGAGGCCTTGAACCAGACCAATGACTGCAATGAACACTTGCAAGTAAAGATGTATGGATAAAGGGGTGTATGGCATGACTCACTGTGTCACACTACAGCTTCCATGATGAGATTTTTAATTTTTTCCCTTTTTTATTCTTTTCCATTTTTCTCTTAAATTTTGTTTTATTTGGGGATGGGGTACATTAGAAGGGATGGGGAAATAATGGGATCAAGATACACGATATAAAAAACACAGAGAATAAATAAAATTTTTTAAAAATCTATGTGCTGGGCATGGTGGTGCACACCTTTAATCCTAGTTCTTGGAGGCAGAGGAAGATGGATCTCTGTGAGTTTGAGGCTAGCCTGGTCTACAGAGTGAGTTCTAGGACAGCCAGGGCTACACAGAGAAATCCTGTCTTGAAAAAAACAAAACAAACAAAAAATAAACTAAAAAATGTGTGTGTGTGTGTGTGTGTGTGTGTGTGTGTGTGTGTGAGTGTGTGAATGTGGGTGCCCCCAGAGTCAGAAGAGATCATTGGATCTCTTGGAACTGGAATTACACATGGTTTTAAACCACAAAGTAGGTGCTGGGAACTGAACTTAGGTCCCATACAAGGTCAGTATGCAGTCTTAAACACTATAGCACCTCTTAATAAAATTTTAACTTAGTAGAAAACACTAACAAAAGATTTTTAAAAGTACTATTAAGTCATCAAATGAAGGAATAGCTTAAAACTGTAATTTAGAAATTACCAAATAAATAATATGTTAACAGTTATAATAAGGGCATAAGGGATAGGCAAATGTACTTCATGTTACAAAATATTTAGAAAGTAAGCAGGGGCTGGACTTTTTCTCAAGGGAAGACTAATTTTTGGTTTACTGTTGCTTATTATATGATTTGAAGATGTTTCCTATATGACTAATAAATTGTTACAGTGGGTAAAACTTTAGAAATTATGGAATTCAACTTTTTCCCTAAGATTTATTTATTTTTGCTTATGTGTATGTTTGAGTATGTATGTTACTTTACCATATGCATGTCTGGTGCCTGTGAGGACCAGTAGAGGACATGTGACCCCCTAGAACTAGAGTTACAGATGGTTATGAGCCTCCATGTGTGTGATGGGAACTGAACCAGTTCCTCTGTAAGAGCAGCTGGTATTCTTAACTGCCTAACTTCTTCCCAACTCTTTAATTCATTTTCCTAAGATGAACCTTAGTTAAGACTTAAAGAAGCTAAATGACTTGATTGTAGTAGTTTAACAGAGGCAGAATTTATTTTGATTTCAGTTCAGTGATCTTTTTAAAAATTACGTTTGTTTATTTACATGGCAGAGGTAGGTGAGTTCAGATGTTGAGGTCAGAGGACAACTTGAAGGAGGTGCTTCTCTTCTGCTACATATGGGTCCTAGAGAGCCAACTTGGGTCCTCAAGTTTAGCAGCCATTGTCTGAGGACACCTTGCCGGCCCCAGTTCAGTGATTTTTTTTCAGGACGTTGTTCTCCTTTTCAGGTGTCCTCTGATACTACCTTCTAAAATCTACTTGTGCTATTTTGTGTGTTCACATTCAGATGGCAGAACTAACTCGGACACAAATCTCAGATGCCATTGGTGCTTCTGGAGTTTCCCTAGCAGCACTGTGTGAGCACCAGCGGCAGCACCTTCCAAACTGTATGAGACAACTGAGGACCAAAGCTGAAACAGATAGGTAAGTATTCAGCCATTCAAAGTATGTAATGAGACATCTCTTATATCCCATGCACTATTTAGGGTATTGAGAATACAGTCCAGTGGAAAGAGAAACATTTGGCAAATACTCAGCTAAGTGAAAGATGCTTTATAAACTTAGATAAGTGTTCTAAAAGGAACATGCGTCTCAGAGGTACATAATACTGGAATTTAAATATTAGGGAGGCCAGGAGGTCAGAGAAGGTGTTAAAGGCTTGTAATGGGATATAAGTGATATAAAGGAGAGAAATAGACAGATTAAAGGTCTTGAAGAAAAAGGGACTACAACATATCTAAGGGGAAATGAAAACAGAAAAGGCCAGTGTAATGGAAGAAGAAAGCAAAGAGGAAAATGGTATGGAATTGGTTTAAGATCAGTTGTTGGGATTATGTAAGTGTCAAAACATAGGTCTTCATAATCTGCGTATTCATAGCTTCAGTATCATTGGTGTCCTATAGTTTTTACTGTTAGGTTAGGGTTGTTAATTTCATCTATTATGTAAAGGATACGAAGGGAAGGTAGGGCAGTGAGGATTAAGGTAACAGCAAGTAGAATTGTTCAAATTATTTAGACTTTTTGGGCATCTATTGTGCTAGTGTGGGTTTATTTGGTAATAAATATAAGTGTATAATGTCAAATACTAAAGAGCTAATAAGGAGGGCTGGAGAGATAGCTCAGTGGTTAAGAGCACTGTCTGCTCTTCCAAACGTCCTGAGTTCAATTCCCAGCAACCACATGGTGGCTCACAACCATCTGTAATGAGATCTCGTGCCTTCTTCTGGCCTGTAGCATACATGCTGAGAATACTGTATATATAATAAATAAATAAATCTTTAAAAAAAGCTAATAAGGAAAGTAATTATTAGGGTGTGGTCATGAAAGTTTATTGGTTTTTCTATAATGCGTGATGTGGTGTCTTATAAGCCTAGTTGAAAGGGGTAAGCCATATAAGATAAATAGAGGTTAGTTTATAATTTAACTTTGACAAAGTTATATAATAAATTTACTAATATCTAATTGAGAAAGACATAGAGGTTATGAAATTGGGATTTGTACTCCTTGCTTTCTTATTGTACTTAAACATAGGTAGGTTCTTGTAGTGTGGTAGGGTGAAGTCAGTCGTTGGTCACTCTAAACTTGTTGATGCTGAGAGAGCTTCTTGTTTGGAAGCTGGTGAGGGTAGGACCTTGCAGATGTTAGCATTTTGGACTTTACTTTAGAAACATGAAAAATCATTTAAGAAGTTTTAAGACAGGGTCTTATTTTGTAGCCCTGCCTGGCCTGCTTCCCAAGTGTTGGGATTAAATAAAGCTGCATGTCACTATGCCCAGTTATACTGTGGTGTATGTGGTTTTTCTTTTGGGGAGGTTTTGGGTTTTGTTTTGTTTTATGAGGGTCTCACATGGAAGTCTGGCCTAGAACTCACTGTGCAGCCCATGCTGCCTTGAACTGTGGCCGTCCCCTGGTTCTGTTCCCTTTGTTCTCCTAAGTGTCAGTACTACAAGTGAGTGCCATTGCTCCAAGCTTTGGGGGGTTTTTTGGTTCTTTTTTTTTTTTTTTTTGTAGTTGTTTTATTTTGGTTTGGTTTTCTGAGACAGAGTCTCATGATGTAGCTCTGGCTGTCCTGGAACTCACTCTGTAGAGCAGATTGGCCTTTAACTCAGATCTTCCTGCCACTGTCTCTGGAGAGCTGGGATTTAAGGCATGTGCCACCACCGCTTGGCTTGCTTTGTGGGTTTTTTTTTTCTTAAATGATATTTTGACTGTCTCTAATTCATAGAAACTAGGAGTAAATAAAGAAGGTGTTCTTTATATGGTGTATGTCCTTTTCTATGTTTGAATTCTAAAATACTTTCTAACACTTTGTCATTTTTATGCATTCAACATTTTATCTCCAATTACTATTAAACAGTATTTAAAATCTTTATTCTACTGGAAACCTAATATTTAATCAGGTCTTGTTTTGTTTTGTTTTTAGGATAAGTCAGTCTGTGTCGCTCTCTCAGAGTAAGGAGGGGGCTCTGGACTCAAAGCGTCAGAAGTATTCCCCTTCATATGATAGTTATTCTGAGTCTTCAAGGTACAAGAATCATGATCGAAGGTGAAGAAAGTTTGTTTCAGTACAGTTTGGTGAATTCTGATAAATGATTTAAACATTGCTTTTTCTTTCTTAATTTTTTTTTGTATAAATTGAGTGATGTCTGGTTTTAAAGTGCCAGCCTCCCCTTTTGATTAGTAAATGTAAAAAATATTTGTCTGTGTAATAATGCAGCTATTATTCCTTGAGGGTATAGTAATATAAACATTGCATAAGCTGTTCCTTCTACATGCAACTTTCAGAGCAATCTTTCAAGTCAGACAATAATATGACTAGATTAAAGAAGGGAACTGAGACCCCCTAAAGAAATTATGAGTTCTGTTAAGGGGCTAGAGAGATTGTTCAGTAGTTAAGAGGGCTTGCTTCCCAGTCATGATGACTGATTTAGATCCCAGCACCCACATCGTACCCTATGCTCTCCTTGCCTGAGTAGGTCCACACCACAAAACACTTCTACATACACGTAGACACACACTTATACACACACATAGGTAGTGACTCATTAAGGATTTGAGCCTTGATTTATCTGGTTCTAAAGCCTGGGTTTATTGCATATTTCTATACTGACATCTTTTTTTCTTATCTTCTCTTCCCCCTCCCCCATTGTTCCCTGCTCTCTTCTTTCTTATCTTTTTCTCTTTCCCTCCTCCTCTCTTCTTTTTCCTTCTCCTTTGAGATTATGGTATCACTATGTTACTCTTGAGTAGTTATAATTGGGTTTACAAGCATGTGTCACCATGGACACCTTTGTTCCTATCTGTCGGTGTTTGCCTATATACTAATGTTATGAACGATACTGATAATTTGCTATTTATACAGGGACAATATTAACATCTGTATTTCTCAGTTATTGTTTCATCCTCTGGTAGGCTCCTTTCTAGCATTTCTAGTGGTACAATAACCACATCATCATTTGCTGGGTAGTGGTGGTGCACGCCTTAAATCCCAGCACTTGGGCAGGGATTGGCGGATCTCTGTGCATTCGAAGCCAGCCTGAACTATAGAGCAAGTTCCAGGACAGACTCCAAAGCTACACAGAGAAATCCTGTCTCAAACCAGCAACAACAACAACAACAAAAACCCACAAACCCCACATCTTCAAGTAAAATAAAGCCTCAACTAAGAAAAAAGGAACTAAAAACTTGAAAAGTAATGTGTGATGAGCACAACAGATATTGATTACTTCTTACGTTAAACCATGTGTTTCCTTTTTAACATTAATGGGAGTTACCATCACTGGTACTTCATTTTGGCTGTTGGGTTACTATAGTAGATTGTTAATAGGTTTCTTACTCAGCCATGTGATAACCAGGGTGATTTTTCTAAAGCTTGCACCCAATTCAGCTATTCACATGTTTGAAAGTTTCCCCAGGTCATTTAGGTTTCTTGTGACGATTTTTACTTCACATGTTTTTAGAGCTCATCTATGTTAGAGTGTATATTGCCATTATATCATCAAATCATTTCTTGTGCATACTTATATTTTGTTAGTTGATAGCCATTTGGGTTGTTTCTGCTTTTGCGGTATCATGAATAATTCTGCTGTGAACATCATTAATGTTCAAGTTCTTGTGTAGTTATGGATTTTCGTGTTTCATGAGTACATATTTGGGAATTACTGAACTATGTGATAGATGTTTTTGTTTTGTTTTTGAAAGACTAGAACTTTTTCAAGAATTGCCAAACTGTTTTAAAGCCTCAGGAGTATGCAGTTTTCTCACATCCTCATGCAGACTAGGCACTCCTTTGTCTTAGTCATCCAGGAGCTGACCATGTGCACTTGCATCTCCCAGATTCACCATAGGTAATGGCAGGAGTTTAGGGAAAGGCAAAACTTAAAAGCAAGTGAAATAAATACAGGAAAATTTATCTCTAAAGGTAGAAAGAAAAATATTAAGGATAGAATCATGGAATATAAGAAGAGAGAGGTTTTATTTGATATTTAATTTTGATATAAATTCAGGCTTTCGAAAATGTAGCAAGAATAATATAAAGTCCTTAAATATCTTTCATTCATAGTATCCAAATGTTGATATTTTTACTCTCTCTCTACCTACCTGCCTACCTGCTTGCCTACCTATCTGCCTATTTATTTTAAAGCAAGTAGAGCTTTTAAAGACGGTTCAGAGGCTGTAGATGACCTGGTGCAGTTTACCTAACATTCACAAGGCCCTGGGCTCAATCCCTAGCACCACATAAACCAAGTGTGAAGGCTCCTGCTGATAGGCTCAGTACATGGGATGTAGTCATGTAGAGCCGCAGTTCAAGGTCAGCCTGAGCTACATGAGATCTGGTGCTTTCACAGAGGCAAAAGCAGTTTATGAGTTTGACAATTAGAAGTTTAGATAGTTTGTCAAGAACAGTTCTAGTACCACAGTTAGTGGCAAGTCATGTGCTGATGAAAGAAAATGGAAGTAGTGAGCAGAAGCTTCCCTTTAACCAGAAATTTGACTGTGAAATGAAATAGCGGAGTGATAACTTGAGAGTAGTGGTTGTCTGTGTGTTTCCAAGTAAAACTTCTCTTCTTTCCAGATATATTTTATAGTATGTCTGTCTATCTTTCTGTCTTCCGTTTATGCCTTGACTATAAAGTACAACCTTTTGGTCAAATAAGTTTGCTTTGAAGTTATGATCCTTAATTTATTTTTTGTATGTTTGTTTCCATAATATCTATATAAACAGAAGTAGTAGTGGGAGCAGCCGTCAAGAAAGCCCTTTAGTTCCATCTTGTAAGGAAGATGAGAAGAAATTCCACAGTGAAAAGATGGAGAATTCAATTGATGAACAGCTTCAGACTGCTGCAGATGATTCTTTACGAAGTGATAGTATTCCATCTCTTCCTGATGAGAAAGGTAACTTTCCTTGTACACATGTGCATTTCCTTTACACACATGCACATTTCCTTGTACACAAATGTAGAAACTGGAGGAATAGTGATCCTTGGGACAAGGTGGCAAGTGAGTCCACTAAACTCACATATTGACTCACTTGCTTATTTTGTGGTGCTGAAATTTGAACTCAGGGCCTTATGCATGCTAGGCAAGACCTTTATTGAGGAACTATACTCTACAGTCTTGCAATTTATCTGGAAAATAGTAGTTAAAAGTGATAGACTTGCATATTTAACTTAAGAGATTCCTATCAAAGTGTTGTTTCTCTTTACTGTGTCCAGTAAATTAAAGGAAGTATTAAGAAAAAAGGAGCCAAATCTTGAAGGTTTAGAAAATTCTCAGCCTATTCATATTTTATTTTATTTTTGTCTTTCAAGGCAGGCTTTCTCTGTGTAGCTTTGGAGCCTGTCCAGGAACTTGTTCTTTATAACAGGCTGGCCTTGAATTCACAGAGATCCATCTGTCTCTGCCTCCTGAGTGCTGGGATTAAAGGCATGCACTACCACCATCGAGCATTTTACTTATTCTTAAGACTGTGTTGTGTATATGTGTGTGTGTGACTTTTTCCTGCATGTATATCTATGCACCACATGTGTGCTTCGTGCCAGCAGAGACTGGAAACGAACAGTGGATCCCCTGGAACTGAAATTATAGATGGTTGTGAGCCATTATGTGGGGCTAAGAATCAAAACCTGGTCTCTGGAAGAAAAGCAGCTGTTTTTGACCACTCATCCATGTCTCCAGCCCCGTCGATCCATAGTTTAAGAAAGGAGGTGCAGTGGGAGAAAGATGAAGAAAGCAAGCATATTTTAGAGAGAATGCCAAGAGTATGTCTGGACATAAAAACTAGCCGTGGATTTGGTCAGCCTTTATAACAGAAGCCAAAAATAAATGTGGTTACCAGTCGAAACAATGCCAGTTTAAACTAAAGTAGGTTGGATAAAATAGAGAAGAACAGACTTCTAGAATTCTGTGGGATGGGTCATTAGATTGTCTCAAGCTGTAAACATGTGTGTTCTTCAAAAGGGAGAAGAATGACTTCTGGGGCAATTAACAGATCAGCAGGGCTGCCACTGTCAAATCAGGCCAAGGTGCCAAGGCTGTTCTATTTCAGAAGGTGGGGCTACTCCCTCCCCCACTTCTCTCTCTTCAATTAGAAATTTACAAGTTTAAAAAAAATCAAATACTGGGGCTGGAGAGATGGCTCAGTAGTTAAGAGCACTGATTGCTCTTCCAGAGGACCTGGGTTCAATTCCCAGCACCCACATGGCAGCTCACAACTGTCTGAAGATCCAGTTCCAGGGGATCTGACACCTTCACACCAATACACATAAAATAAAGTTAAATAAACCATAAAAATATTTAAAAAAAATCAAATACTAGCATTGTCTAGACTGTTTTTACATTTATTTGTAATTGTAAAATTGGGTGGTTGAAACATTCCTCCTTATATTAGTGTTTTGCATCCCTGAATTTTTATGAATGATTTGCACATAAATAGAGCTAGAAGAGCTACCAGTACTTAAGTCCTGTTTTCCACTTGCAATCTCAGGTGTATTTCGACACTGTGGGGGGAAAAAGTCCAGAACTACCAGTATCAGGAAGAAGAGACATTTCTTTTTGCTGTTCTTGAGAATGAAATGTTTCCTGGCAGGTGTTTATGCATGTTATCCACATGCCATTCATCTACATGCTAGTTGCTGTCTTTTGGCATAATTGTTAACTTGTTTTTTGTGGGCGACATACAGGTTCATGGTTTTTTGATTTTGTTTCTTATTTGTTTGTTTTGTTATTGTTTTTCAAGACAGGGTTTCTTAGTGTAGCCCTGGATGTCCTGTAACTCACTCGGTAGTCCAGACTGGCCTTGAGCTCAGAGGTCTACCTGCCTCTGCCACCTGAGTGTTAGAATTAAAGGCATGTGCCATCACTGCCCGGTCAGGTTTATATTTTTAAAAAGGTCAACCATGTAGCTTTCACTTGCCTTTCATGAGTACTTTTTTTTTTCAAATGGAAAAAAAAAAGCATTCTTTATTTATTTATTTTTCCCCATGATATTTATTGAGCTCTACATTTTTCTCTGCTCCCCTCCCTGCCACTCCCTCCCTCCTTCAACCCTCCCCCAAGGTCCCTATGCTCCCAATTTATTCAGGAGATCTTGTCTTTTTTTCTACTTCCCATGTAAGTCTCTCTTAATGTCCATATTGTTGTCTAAATTCTCTGGAATTGTGGTTTATAAGCTGGTTTTCTCTGCCTTATGATTAAAAACCACCTATGAGTGAATACATGTGATAATTGTCTTTCTGTGTCTGGGTTACTTCACTCAAAATAATGCTTTCTAGTTCCATCCATTTCCCTGCAAAATTCAAGCTGTCATTATTTTTTCTGCTGTGTAGTACTCCATTGTATAAATATACCACATTTTTTTTTATCCATTCTTCAATCGAAGGGCATTTAGGTTGTTTCCAGTTTCTGGCTATGACAAATAAAGCTGCTATGAACATAGTTGAGCACATGTCCTTGTGGCACAATTGAGCATCCTTTGGATATATACCCAAAAGTGGTATTACTGGGTCTTGAGGAAGGTTGTTTCCTAATTTTCTGAGAAATTGCCACACTGACATCCAAAGGGGTTGTACCAGCTTGCATTCCCACCAGCAATGCAGAAGTGTTCCCTTTTCCCCACAACCTCTCCAGCATAAGTTGTCATCAGTGTTTTTGATCTTGGCCATACTTACAGGTGTAAGATGGAATCTCAGAGTTGTTTTGATTTGCATTTCTCTGATGACTAAAGATGTTGAACATTTCCTTAAGTGTCTTTCAGCCATTTTAGATTTCTCTGTTGAGAGTTCTCTGTTTAGGTCTGTGCTCCATTTTTTTTATTGGATTATGTGTTCTTTTGGTGTCCAATTTCTTGAGTTCCTTGTATATTTTGGAGATCAGTCCTCTGTCTGATGGTGGGGTTAGTGAAGATCTTTTCCCATTGTGTAGGCTGTCGTTTTATCTTGTTGACCATGTCCCTTGCTTTACAGAAGCTTTTCAGTTTCAGGAGGTCCCATTTATTAATTGTTTCTCTCAGTGTCTGTGCTGCTGGGGTTCTATTTAGGAACTGTTTCCCTGTGCCAATGCGTTCAAGTGTATTTCCCACTTTCTCTTCTATAAGGTTCAGTGTGGCTGGCTTTATGTTGAGGTCTTTGATCCATTTGGATTTGAGTTTTGTACATGGTGATAGATAGGGGTCTATTTTCATTTTTCTACATGTTGATATCCAGTTATGCCAGCACCATTTGTTGAATATGCTTTCTTTTTTTCCATTTGATATTTTTTGCTTCTTTATCAAATATCAAGTGTTCGAAGATGTGTGGATTGATATCCGGGTCTTCTATTCGGTTCCATGGGTCCTCCTGTCTGTTCTTATGCAAGTACCAAATTGTTTTCAGTACTGTAGGTCTGTAGTATAGTTTGAAGTCAGGGATTGTGATGCCTCCAGAAGTTCTTTTGTTGCCTAGGATTGTTTTGGCTATCCTGGGTTTTTTGCTTTTCCAAATGAAGTTGAGTACTGTTCTTTCAAGGTCTTTGAAGAATTTTGTTGGGATTTTGATGGGCATTGTGTTGAATCTGTAGATTGCTTTCGGGAGGATTGCCATTTTTACTATATTAATTCTGCCTACCCAAGAGCATGGGAGGTCTTTGCATTTTCTGGTGTCTTCTTCAGTTTCTTTCTTCACAGATTTAAAGTTCTTGTCATACAAGTCTTCCACTTATTTGGTTAGAGTTACTCCAAGATATTTTATGCCATTTGTGGCTATTGTGAAGGGTGTTGATTCTCTGATTTATTCCTCTGTCCTTTTATCATCTGTGTACAGGAGGGCTGCTGATTTTTTTGAGTTAATCTTGTATTCTGCTACATTGCTGAATGTGTTTATGAGTTGTAAAATTTCCTTGGTAGAATTTTTGGGATCACTTATGTAAACTATCATATCATCAGCAAACAGTGAGAGTTTGACTTCTTCTTTTCCAATTTGTATCCCCTTGATCTCCCTTTGGTGTCTTATTGCTCTAGCTAGGACCTCAAGAACTATATTGAATAGGTTGGGAGAGAGTGGACAACCTTGTCTTGTTCCTGATTTCAGTGGAATCGCTGGGAGTTTCTCTCCATTTAGTTTGATGTTGGCTGTTGGCTTGCTGTATATTGCCTTAATTATGTTTAGGTATGTTCCTTGTATCCCTGCTCTCTCCAAGACTTTTATCATGAAGGGTTCTTGCATTTTGTCAAATGCTTTTTCGGCATCTAATGAGATGATCATGTGGTTTTTATTTCTCAGCTTGTTTATACGATGGATTACATTGACATATTTTCGTATGTTGAACCATCCCTGCATCTCTGGGATGAAGCTGACTTGGTCATGGTGGATGATGGTTCTGATGTGTTCTTGGATTCTATTTGCTAGTATTTTATTTAGTACTTTTGCATCAATGTTCATGAGTGAGACTGGTCTGTAATTTTCTTTCTTAGTATTGTCTTTCTGTGGTTTGGGTATCAGGGTAATTGTAGCCTCATCAAAAGAGTTTGGCAATGTTCCCTCTGTTTCTATTGTGTGGAATAATTTGAGGAGTATTGGTATTAGTTCCTCTTTGAAAGTCTTGTAGAATTCTGAGCTGAAACCATCTGATCCTTGGGTTTTTTTGGTTGGGAGACTTTTGATGACTGTTTCTATTTCTTTAGCAGTTACAGGTCTGTTTAATTTGCTTATCTGGTCTTGATTTAATTTTGGTAAGTGATATTTATCCAGAAAGTTGTCCATTTCCTTTAATTTTTCCAATTTTTTGGAGTACAGGTTTTCAAAATATGACCTGATGAGCCTCTGTATTTCCTCGTGTCTGTTGTTATGTCCCCCTTTTCATTTCTGATTTTGTTAATTTGGATATTCTCTCTCTGCCTTTTGGTTAGTTTGGATAAAGGTTTGTCTATTTTGTTGATTTTCTAGAAGAACCAAGTCTTTGTCTCATTGATTCTTTGTATTGTTTTCTTTGTTTCTATTTTGTTGATTTCAGCTCTCAATTTGATTATTTCCTGCCGTCTAGTTCTCTTAGGTGAGTTTGCTTCTTTTTGTTCTAAAGTTTTCAATTCTGTTAATTCAGTAGTGTGGGATTTTTCCAGCTTCTTTATGTAGGCATTTAGTGCTATGAACTTGCCTCCTAACACAAAAGAGTATGGAGCGGGGAGCAAACTGGGGGTGGGGCTTGCTGCCTAGAAGGTGAGCTGTCATCTCGATCATCAGAGACAAAGATCATTGTAGAGTTTAAGATCTAGTGGAATTGGCCATGCTAGGTTCTGAACTTGCCGGAGACCTGCCTGCCACCCGCTTCTTTCCACTGTTTCCCATTCAGATAGGAATGTCTGGGTTTTTGTTTGTTTGTTTGTTTGTTTTGTTTTTATTCCTTGATACAGTATTTGATTTTGGAAGTCTGTTGTTTTTTTGGTTTTATAGGTTCACAGCCAGATAGGCTTTTTTCTGAAGATGGACTCATAGTTGGAGTTTCAGCCACATTTATTTTACATAACATTTAGATAAAGCTTTGAACTTGAGTTGGTACTGGAATAAGTTAAGATTTTTGAGGATGTTTGGATGAGGTAACTTTGTCTATGAGAAGGACACAAATTATGTTATGGACTGGATATGTCTCCTCTAAAATTCCTATGTTGATGCTCTCAATTTTTACATTTTTTCATGTTTGGAAATTGGGCTTAAAGTTGTAATGGCTAAGATTATGAAGGTCAAACCAGGAGGTGGTGGCACAAGCCTTTGATTCCAGCACTTGGGAGGCAGAGGCAGGCAGAGCTCTGTAAGTTTAAGCTCTGATCTACAGAGGAAGTTCCAGGACAGCCAGAGCTGTTACACAGAAACCTTGTCTCGAAGAACAACAACAAAAAAGGATTGTCAAGGTCATAAGGGTGAACTTCTTAATCCAGTAGGACTGGTGCCCCCTTATAAAAAGATGAGGCATTTGAGTACAAAATCATAGAACAAAGACTGTGTGAGGGCGTAGCTAGGTGATTGCTGTCTGCCAGGAAGTTAGATCTCACCAGATTAAACCTGCTGGCACCTTGATCATAGACTTTTAGCCTCCAGTACTGTGAGAAATTAGATTTGTTGAAGTAAGTGTAGCAGTGTATGTTTGTAATTTAGCACTCAGGAGGCTAAGGGATGAATCATGAAGTGGACCAGCCTTGGACACAGTCTCACAAAAATAAGTGCCATTTAAAATGCATTTAAAATGCCATTCTGTGGTATTATATTATAGCAGCTCAAGTAGACTAATACTTTTATAAATACTGGGAAACATGTTTAGATTTCTTATTGAGAGGTACACATAATTAAAACTTTTATGTCTCAGCACTCAGGAGGCTGAGGAAGGAGAATGATAAGTAAGTTCAAGGCTAACCTGCCCTATATCACAAGATCTTGTCTCAAACAAAAAAAAGGTGGGGGACTCTTGTGAACTGCAAAGGCAGACATTAATATATAACTGAGTATGCTAGTACATACCTGTAATCCTTGCACTGAAGGCTGAGGCAGAACTTACAGAGATTAAAAAAAACAAAAAAGAACACCCTCCCACACTAAGATACTCATTTCAGGATCAGAACTGATAGTGATGGCATCATGTGTAAAATAAAGGAGAATCCTGAGGGAGGGAGAAAGGGAGGGAGGGAGGGAGGGAGAGAGAGTTTGCCTCTGTGAGGGTGAGAGGATACTTTTTGGGAGTTAGTTCACTGTTTCCACCCTGCTGAAGCAATCTCTTCTTGTTGCTGTCATGATACGTACTTCAGGTTAACTGACCCATGAGCTTCCAGGCACTTTCCTGTTCCTCCTATCTCATTGCAGGTGTCCTATGAATACAGTGTATACACATAGACATAGGAAATGTGAGTGTTCACACTCAGGCCATCAGGCTTGCACAGCTATCTCGTTGGCTCCAAACCTAACTTGCTTGCTCTTTCTCTCTTTTTTTAAAGATTTATTTATTTATAATGTATACAGTGTTCTACCTTCATGTCAGCCTGCAGACCAGCTATAATGGGCACCAGATCTCATTATAGCTGGTTGTGAACCACCATGTGGTTGCTGGACCTTTGGAAGAGCAGCCAATGCTCTTAACTGCTGAGCCATCTCTCTAGTCCTTAACTCTTAATAATAGAGAAGTAAACTGTTAAGTATTTCCTATAGGACAAGTTTAACTTCTATTAAATTTTATCTTTTTAATAATAGTGTTTGAAATTAAAATACTGATGAATTCTCTCCTGTAGAGTGAACTTTAAGTCCAGTTAGACCACCAACATGTGAGTGCGGATGCCATTCATTGTATCCTTATACATATCTTCCTATGCTGAGAACTGCCATAGTTCATAGGTGTTGGAGCTGAGTAGGACTGTTAATTACTTCCCTCCCTTGGCAGCTTGTACAGTATTTTCTGGAACTATGAAACCTAGACTGTAGGAAGGAGGCTTTCAGGGTTAGACCTAGCTCAAGTCATCCAAGCTGTGTATAATAGTGCTTTCCTAACTAATTTGTAATTGTTCTTTAAATGCTCTTTAAATATTATATATCAGTCTTTTAACATTTTTTATTCTAGCATTTCTAGGTATTTTTAGAGTGGTTTTTGTTTCTTTGTAAGGTCATTGAATTTTTACTCTTTATTGCTATGTATGGTTCTGAGAATTTAGATAGGATTGCCTTAGTAAAAAGCAAAAGGCCTACTGAGAAGAATTATACTGATAAGGTATGGGATTGGAGATGTAGCCCGGTTGGAACCGTGCTTGCCTAACATTTACTAATACCTGGGTTTGATCCTCAGCACCACATAACATAAACTAGATGTGATGACACACGGGGTGGCACACACCTGTGATCTCAGCCCTTGGGAGGTAGACATAGATCAGCAGGTAAAGGCTAGCCTGTGGTGTGTGGGACCCTGTGCCACACCCTTCCTTCTCCCACAGAATAATTATGATAATGCTCTTCATCTATTAGACTCGACTTCTATTGCAACAGAATACTCCCTGAAATTTGATGAATCTATGACAGAAGATGAAATAGAAGAAAAGTCATTCCGATCTTTACTACCTTCTGAGAGTCATCGTAGATTTAACATGGAAAAGAAAAGAGGCCATCATGATGACTCTGATGAAGATGCTTCCCCAGATAAGCCTGCACTGTCTTCTGCCAAGGTGTGTCTACTTAGGAGGTCATAGCTTCCCACAGATATGAGAATGCATTTTATATAAGTACCAGGCAACTATCAGAAATGTTTTTCAGAAGATCAAATTTATATTATACATGTAAAATCTAGCTTGGTTTTTCAGATGAAATAGAATATAAATGTTAGTTATAATAACACCTTTAAAGGATCTCAGCCAGTATTGCTTGCAGCTTTTTCACCTCATCCATCTGAAAGTAAACATTTCTTTCCAAATTGTATGCTTTTTAGAAAACAGGAACAACTTTTTACCTGCTTTGCTTCCCTGGGACAGTGCATGGCTGTGGTAATTGTTCATCAAGATTTTTTTTTGACTGAATTTCAGTCCCTCTTATATCTTTCTGAGTGATATTTTCTTACATTGTAGGCAGTTTTATGAGATGCTTGTTTGCTTTCTTTATTTTCTATACTTTTTTTCTTTCTGAGATGAGATCTCACTGTGTTGCTCAGTCTAGTCTCGCAAACTCATGTAATCTCAGACTCTGGAACTAAAGACGCATGAACCCACTCCTATCTTTTGTAATTAACTTTTTATAAATGCATAAGCTTTTAAATGAAGTTAAATACCAAAAGATTTAGAAGGTGTTAATTTTGAAATAAACTGTATACTTTAGGAGCTGAGCATGCCGTTTTCGGGAGGACAGGATAGCTTTTCTAAGTTCACTATGGAGATGGTGCGACAGTACATGAAAGAAGAGGAAATGCGTGCCGCTCACCAGTCCTCACTTCTGCGTCTTCGAGAAAAGGCCCTGAAGGAGAAGACAAAGGCCGAATTAGCCTGGCTAGAACATCAAAAAAAGCAAGTTCTTCCAAAAATTGTAGATTTTACTATTCAGTTTCTTTTGAAATAAGAAATGCTTCATGTCTTAAGATATTTTTGTTTGTTTTTGGTGTTGGGGAATCAAACCCAGGTTTGGTGAATGTTAAACTTGTGCTAACTGTGAGCTGTGTTCCCAACCTGTCTCATCTGATGGGATTTTATCAACACAGTTCTCAAGTTAAAAATAGTGGCAGTAATCTTTGATTTGTGTTACTTTCAAAATAGTTTTCCTACTGGTGAATATTTTTATTTCTCTTAGATCACTCCATCCAACTCATTATAGGTTGTCAGTTCTCTAAAGTGCTGTATTGCTATCCTTAAAGGATGGAGTCCAGGCCTTGCGTGTATTATACACTTAGTAAAACACTTAGTGTAACTTGAATTGTTACTTGTAACAATTGCTTTCCACATAGGAGGATATTAAATCAGTTTATAGGCTTTATAGTATTTAAGAATTTTTTACTTATAAATTTAATATTTGTATTATTGAAAGAATATTTCTTGCAGACATCTACGAGACAAAGGAGAGGATGATAAGATGCCCCCACTCCGGAAGAAACAGCGTGGTTTGCTTTTAAGACTGCAGCAAGAAAAGGTATGTGGGAATAGCACCTATGTTACATAATTTGTCACAAGGGAAGTTTGTATAATGAATTACTTTGTCTAATCACATTTTGTTACTATCACTGTTTGTAAGATTTTGTTGAAACTACTGTTTATACCTGTAGTACAATAATTATAGGCATTTCTTGCTAGTTTCACCTACTTCTCTTATTTTAAAACTGTCTTATTGCTAGACAATAAATCTGCCTTTACATACTACAGAGAATAAAGTAGTCCTTTAAAATGCAAAATTTAAAAATTAAAATATATGCAGAAGAGTAGATGTGGGTTAATATTTAGTCATTCTTTCCCTGAGTAGATTTTCATGACATTAGTTACATATTGACTAGTTTTTTTTGGCTTCGGGACTTAGAAGGACCTTGGCTTTGAATTCTGGAGAAGCAGCACAGTGCATGATGATTGAGAACTCAGGCTCTGAACTGGCCTTGTATTCAACTGATGACCACTTTAATTGTCATCATAGAACCTTCAACCCAATAACTGGTGGTGAAGAAAGGGCTTATTTTGATTATATTTGAGAGGTTAAATATAACCTACCTAGTACATAGGTAGTTGGTCCTGTTGCTTTTGAGCCTGTAGTTAGGCAGTGTATCATGGCAGAATTACAAGGGGATGAGAGATGGGAAGTAGGAGAGAGAGAGATAAGAAGGGACTAGGCATCACCCCAATCTAAGCTCGTCTCAAAAGCATACCACCACCAAAATCCTCAGCAAACTGGAGACTAGTCTTCTAATAATTGGGCCTTTTGGAGAAACTTACCAGTGATAGTAGAAGATCTGCATCCCTTGCCCCTTGGATGACTGTTCTCTGGAACAGCCATTGAGTGAATTTGTACATTATTTGCTTTAGAAATTCAAGCATAAATCAGTGCCCTAGCACAAATTGGGGGCATCAGATTACATTGTAGTCAAATTCTTTGTTTTCATGTACATACAGTTTTTAAAAAGCATGTTTTGATTAATAAAGCCCTAATTACATGATAAAACGATAATCTTAAGATTGTGATCCTTGCATATATGTGTTTTCTTATTGTGTTTAAGAAATGTGAAGCCCACAACTAGGCTCTGTTTTGGCTATCTGACTACAGTGATTAGT
The DNA here is from genome assembly GCA_004026605.1 of Ondatra zibethicus. Classification (NCBI taxonomy): domain Eukaryota; kingdom Metazoa; phylum Chordata; class Mammalia; order Rodentia; family Cricetidae; genus Ondatra; species Ondatra zibethicus. The sequence goes on along the minus strand of PVIU01015275.1, from coordinate 20,618 downwards.
ACAAGGAAAATATTTGTACAGATATTTGATTGGAAATTGAACAAGCCAAGTAGTTTTGTCTTTTTTGCTTGGGTATTCCTTTATAGTGTTAAAATTAACATACCAAGTAATAGATTTCATTGTGACATTTTGGTACACCTTTATTATTATACTTTATTCATAGCCATCTTCCACAGTTCTATATTGTGCTCACCCCCACTTCCTCTTGTCCCCTTGTTTCCCACAGATAGTCTCTCCCCTTGTCTTCATGCCACATACATTCTATCATTTTCTGTTTTCCCCCATTACACCCTTTCCTCCTGTTTATAACCTCTTTTCTACTTTCGTGTCCTACACACACATGCACTCAAGTACACACATACAAACCTAAATCCAGATTCTGCATGAGTCAGACTGTGATAATTAATTGAGTCTGGCTTATTTTACTTAATATAATAATTCCAGTTCTACCTATTTTCCTTTGAATATCATAATTTCATTCTCTACAGTTGAATAAACTACCCTGGTGTATATGTACTACATATTTTTACTCAGTCATATGTTGATAGACCTGTGGGGCTGGTTCCATGCCTTGGCTGTTGTGAATAGTGCAACAGTAAGCACAGATGTGCAAATATCTTTGTGGTATGATGATTTACAGTCCTGTTTATGTGCTGACTTATTATAATCCTGTTCGGGCATGCCCAGGGTGGTACAACTAGGTCATCTGACATTTTTATTTTTGCCTTTTTTAGAGAAAGCCCATACTGATTTCCTTAGTGGCTATGCCAGTTTACATTCCTACCAGTAATATACAATGTTTTTTCCTTCTCTGTGTCCTCATCAGCATTTCTTGTCCTTTGTTTTCTTGATGATAGTCATTCTGATTGAGGTTAGATGGAGTTTAAATGTTCTTTAATTTAAATGTTTAATTTGCATTTCCTTATTGTAAACTATCCACACAACCCTACTCTGGAATACTACTTTTACTTGAAAGAATTACTGACAGGCAAACTAGGCTTATTCATATCCTCAGCAGTTAAGAACACTGACTACTCCTGCAGAGTACCTGAGTTCGGTTCCATGGCAAATCACAATCATCAGTACCTTCAGTTCTGGGACCCATACCCACTTCTGGCCTTAGGCATTCTAAGCACATGGTACACAGACATACATACAGCAAAACACCCATACACTCTTTTAAAAAGGTATGATTGTGACATCAAAGAAAACAAAGGATGCTCTTCATTGTTACTGAAGATCAAGTTTTTAAGAGGAAGATAAAACTTTTATCTGCTACCTACTAAATAATTTTTCTTTTGAGATAAAAAATATACTAATATTTTTTATTTTTTTAAAGATTTATTTACTTATTATGTATACAGTATTCTCCCTGCATGTATGACTGCAGGCCAGAAGAGGGCACCAGATCTCATTACAGATGGTTGTGAGCCACCATGTGGTTGCTGGGAATTGAACTCAGGTTCTCTGGAAGAGCAGTCAGTGCTCTTAACCTCTGAGCCACTTCTCCAGCCCCATATTTTTGTATAATGAATATGAACATTTAGAATGCACATTAAGCATTAAAATTATATTTTCCAACTGACCAATATATTATATTGAAAAAAATCAAACCAGACTTACTGTACTTGTCATTTTTTTTTTATAATTTATATAGTTACTTTCTTAAAAATACAACAAAGTTGTTTCATACTCAGGAGAGAATAACTTGGAGTAGAACAAATGTTGTCTTTATATCATAAAAGTAGTTTGGTAGTAACAGTTACCTAAAAGGGTCCTGGGGAGCCTAGGAACTTGTGAACATTTGAGATCCTGTACTCCAGAGAAAGTCATATCTGTTCACATGGAGACCAAACAGATAACTTCATTGGAGCATTATTTGAATAGGTATTTATGCCACATTAGAATGTATCAGTTAACATGGAGAAATATCAAAAGCAGTGTCTAGACTGGGATGTAGCTAAGTGGTAGAATGCTAGCCTAGAGTGTGTAAGGTCCTGGGTTTGATTCCCTGTAGCACATTTGTGTGTACACATACACACACAGGCGGTATCTCAGAAGTAATACTAAGTGGAATAGAACTGAAAATATATACTTATGATGTTATTTGTAAAATGTCTTAAAACACAAACTAAACAGTCTAGTTTTTGCAAGTAGGTACAACTACCTGTGAAAGATTTTAAAAGAATAAGCTAAAAGGATATATACCGATTACATGCTGATGGTTACTTATGAGGAGTGGTAATGCAATGTGGTAGACTACTTTTCGCTGGTGTTTCATTTCTGCTTTATTATATGACTTCATTATAAGTAAAATTAGGAGAAATACTGAACTTTAACAGATTGTTTAAAATTTAATTGCATTTATTATTACTGTTGTATATGTATATGTGTGATGTATGTGTGTGCACAAGCACATGTGTACCATGGCATGTGTGTGTAGGTAAGAGGTGTGTAGCTTTCAAGAGTCAGTGCTCTCTACCCTGAGTGCTAGGGATGAAACTGATGTCTTCCAACTTGCAGGACAAGCACTTCCACCCACTGACTCTTCTACCAGAGTTCTAACAATTATTGACAAGGATTTGTAAATGTAGATATTTATCTTGTACTTTGCTGCATTCTTGGAATCTCGAGTACTGACAATTAAACTATTAACTTTTCACATTGCTAATAATTAAAAAGTAGCTCTCAAACATAATTAAAATAATAAAAGTAGCAGATTTTTAGTGTCTTTATTGCGCTTATCTCATTGGTAAAGTGATTTTTTTATTGAAAAGGATGTTTCTGGTAATTGTTAATTATTAGCAGTGAAATTTTTTTCCCACTAAATTAGCTGCCAACACTATGTGACGAATGCTGATTACAGTGTGGTCTTAAGTGTTTCTGGTAGATTGTAAGTGGTGAATACTCTTCTTGTTTTCTTTTGAAAGCAGGTGGTTTTTGTTGGTTTATTTTTGAGAAGATCTTTGTAACTTTTGCTGGCCTGGAATTTTCTGTGTAGTGTAAGCGGGCCTCAGATTCCTGTTCTTCCTGCCTCAGCCTCCTAGGTGCCCAGTTTACCAGCTGGTGTCTACCAGCGTGCTCGGGTTGAAAACATTTTTAAACTGGTATTGAGGGCAGTAGACTGATTCATTGACTTGCTTTTCCTACTTTTAGAGGCCTCTTAGAGATGCCTAGTTCATAACATGAAACAGTTAAGGTTAAAGCATTATTTTGGATAGTGAGAAATGTTCGTGTCTAAGAATTTAATAGTAGAATAGTGGTTACACTAATTGATTTGCTGATGTTCATCTATTAAGCGGGTAAATTTAAAGATATGGTAACATTGTGGGACAATATAAAAGTTATTTTACATTTAGAAAAGACTGAATATGCCAGCATCTTTAACTACAGTTTTTTAAGCTGAGAGATCATCTTAAATTGTTTTAGAATGGTGTTATTTTTAATGTTTTCCTCCCTCACTAATTTGAGTGCTTTAGTTTTGTTGTCTAGAAGTACATTATATCTGTGACCTATATAATGATTTGATTCTTTTCTATATGCTCCTTTGAACTTGTCTCCTTCAAATCTCAATCCCTTTTCCTAACTCTTTAAATATTAGGCAGAAATAAAACGACTTCAAGAAGCCAATAAGGCAGCTCGGAAGGAAAGGCAACTGATTCTTAAGCAGCAGGAAGAGATAGAAAGGATCCGGCAGACCACCATAAAACTTCAGGAGAAGTTGAAGTCCGCAGGGGAGAATAAATTGGTAATTTAAGTGAATTTTTTATTAATTTATTTTCTGCCTATATTGCTTGCTAATCTTAGGTCACTTTGTATACTGAAATGACTGGTATGTTTGTTCACTACGGTGTAATAATAACTAGGCTAAAGTCCTGTGTGCCTGCTGTTGTATACAATGGGAGAACACCTTCACGCGGCATGTGCTTGTTTTGGAAAGAACACATGATTCTCTCATTACCTTTAAGTTCTGTCCTCTTATGAACTAAAATGGAACAGAATCTTTGGATTTGCTGATCCTTCTGTCATTACTTCTCAGAGTTAAAAGGAGAGAGTCTATTGTTCATTGTATGGTACTCATATCCAGATTTAATTTTATATTGATATAGGATTCAAAGATAATAAGCCAAGAGCAAAATTTGGATCTATTCTAAGATACTGTGAAGTATCAGTACTGTGTTGGAAAACTCAGGATTTTATAACAGTATAAAATTTTAAATCCATGATAATTCTCTATTTTGATTTTTGTAACATTCTCAAGTTAACAGAAAAAAATTAAGCACATTATAATTTATTTTTCTGAGTTGCATGACAATAAGTAGCCAACAAATTAGCATTGATATATTATTATTATTTAACTTTAAGTCTTTTCAATTTCTCCATTGTCAAAAGGGTATTCTTTATAAGAAATAACTGTAGCAGAAAACTACTAGCTTTCAGTTTTTGTGTCTGGTTTTTCCTCCTTCATTCTAGAGTAGTTCCTTGACTTTGCTATATGAGAAGAATAGTCACCAGTCATTTTGTAGAAAATCCCCTAACTGGGATTTGTGTGGTGTTCCCTTGACATTAGGTTCAGGTCATTTATGGTAGGAGTATCATGTAAGTGATGCTGTATTTTTGTTGCCATTAATAGTTTGATCTTGATTTTGATTAATTTCCATTATTAATAATTGTACCTCAGTTACTTGATTAATAAATGTGATATATAATAGACTTTATTGTCTTAATACATTAGTTACTTTTCCATTGCTATGACAAAATATTACCACCACAGAAACTTATAAAAAAAAAGCATTCAGTTGGGTTGTCAGCTTCAGAAGGCTAAGAGTCCATCATGGCAATGCATCATGGCAGCAAGTAGCAGGCATGTTGGCTGGAGCAGTTGGGAGCCAGCATTTCGATCCACAAATAAGAGACAGAGAGCACACTGCGAATGGCACAACTCTTTTGAAACCTCAGAGACTGCCTGCTGTGACACACTTCCTCCAGCAAGGCCACACCTCCTAATCCTTTCCAAACAGTGCCACCAACTGGAAACTAAGTATTCAAATATAAGCCTATGGGAGCCATTTCACTCAAGCCACCACACCTATTCATTTCCTCTTTCCCTTTAAACTGTGACGCCTTGGCCAGAAAGTTCTCTGTGGGAAGGCCATTATTACTGCTCACCATGTTTATGCTCGTGACTTGGTGCTGACCACTTACTTCCGCATGAACTTTCTTGTTGCCCTCTTTACTCTGATTCTCCACATAGGCCACACTCTTGTATTAGATGTTTGCTTGCCCTGTTCTCCCTTTACTCTCACTTAGGTGGAAACGTGATGCTTTTCCTAATGACTGTACTCATTTGTTCAGGATGGGGAAGGAAAAGAGAAGGGATCTGCTTAGTTTGTAATTTCTTGAAATTTAAACAGTAATTATGATCTGTACCCATCTTCTTCTGAATCAATGAGTCTAAATTACTATTTGTAACTTCACTATGTTGGTGCAAATTTTTTTGTTTTTTATTTTGGTTTTTTTTTTTTCAAGACAAGATCTTGCTTTATAGCCCCAAGTGGCTAGCCTGCGACTTGCTCTGTAGCTCAAGTTAGCCATGAAAGGCTGGCAGTCCTTCCTCAGCCTCCTGAGTGCTGAGATTGTAGGCACCTACCACCATACCTGGCTTCAAGTTTTCCTTTTTGTTCCTCAGAAGTAATGTGCTGGTTAAGCCAGTAATTCTTCCATGTTTTCCCACAAAACTATTTAAACTCTGTGAACATACTGTTTCCCACAAGAAATTTAAAAATGTATTTTCCTGGTATATTTAAAGTATGTGTCATCTGTTCATTCTTTGTGTATGTGCATGTTTTACATAGTTGTAGTGTCTGTTGTAGGCCTTTTTGTTTTAATTCTTATTTTAAAGCCGTGTTAGGAATTAAACCTTGGGCCTCATACTTGCTAAGCAAGCATTCTCCCACTGCACTACACCATTGCTAATGGTGTTCATTTAAAGTGTTTCAACTTTTAAAAATCAAAGAGGACATTTGGGTGCTTGATTATAGTGGCAGAAAATTTCCAAGTTCTTAAAAAAAGGAAAGAAAAGAAAGCTATTATGTTTCTTTTTCTCTCCCTCTTTAAAACATGTATAACATAAAATTTGCTCCTTTTTTTGAGGCAGTCTCACTGTATATACCAGGCTGGCCATAAATTCACATGGGTAACCCAAGCTGGTGTAAAATTCCTGATCCTTCAGCATCTGCCTCCTAAGTGCAGGGATTATAGGTGTGTACCGCCACATCTGGCAGTTTTACTATTCTGTTTTTAATTATGTGATCTATTTCTGTTTTATAAGTAATTAATATCTTGATTTCAGTTATTATAGATGTTGTTTTTAGTTTAAGCGTAATTGACTATGTTTAAGATTTCCTTGAGATCTTTGAAAGCCAGTGGCATTTGCTCTATGTTGTTTGTAGGGCTCTCATAGTGATCATGATATAAAGGATAATAAGGCAGCTAGTCCTGGTCCGACTGGTTTGGAGACCCGCAGTCCTTCCCCAATATCTATTTCCAGCAGTGAAACCAGCAGCATCATGCAGAAACTGAAGAACATGAGAAGCCGCATGGATGAAAAGTAATTCATTTTTGTGTGCCTCCTATTTAATCTAATTACATTGCAAGTATCAGTGGGTAATATTTATTCATTTAATCCAATCACATTGCAAGTATCAGTGTGTAGTATTTATTATACTTACTTCATCGGACTAGTTGGAGAGAATAAAATATTTTGGCAGAATTAATTGATTACCTAACAGTCAGTTAACTATGCATCTTATTTATAGAACATTTTTTCTCATTTTAATAGATTTTTTATTTAAAAGAAAAAAACAAAGTAGTAGTCATGCATATATTCATGATAATATTTTCTCCTTTCTTTTATTAAAAGAAAGGTTAAGTGTACTTACTTGGGAAAGAGTGATATATCCTGATATCTCATTCTTGTCTCAGTGACACCTCTCAGACTAAGAAGTACAATTTTAGTCTTGTGAGCAGGTATGAGTTCTTAGCTGAAACCAGAGGCTAGGATTCTCTTGGGTCAATGCCTTGTCTTTGTTTGTTTTGAGACAAACTCTATAGCACAGACTGACCTAGAACTCACTTATAGCCCTAATTGGCCTGAAACTTGTGGAAATCCTCCTTAGTCTCCAGAGTGCTAGGATTACAGATGTGAGCCACCATGCCTGTGTTTTGATATTTTTACGTTCTTCTAAAATGTATGTGTGTCACTGAACTGTGAGCTCCCTGTTTCAGTGAGATGGGCTGGCCAGCAGGCCCTGAGGATTCCCCTGTCTCTATTCCCCCAGCACTGGGGTGCCGATGCATACCACCATTCCTGATTTTTATGTAGTGCTGAGAACCAAACCCAGGTCCTCATGTCCGTGCAACAAACACTTTACTATGCCATCTTCCCAGCCCCTAAAACATGTTTTTCTTTCTTTTATTTTATTTTAAGACAGTGTTTCCCATGTAGGCCTGGCTGGTGTGGAGCTTGCTATGTAGACCAGGCTGGCTTTGCACTTAGAAGAGATCCACCTTCCTCTGCCTCCCAAGTGCTAGGATTAAAGGTGTGTGCCACCATACTCAGCTCCCTAAAAGATATTTTTTAAATCTTTGTGTGTGTTCATGTTAGTAAAATTACACATGTGCCATCATGCATGTGTAGGACTCAACAATCACCTTTCCGTCTTGTTTGAGATAAGTCTCTTGTTTACCACTGCATATGCAAGGGTGGGTGACCCAGAAGTTTCCTTCATTTCTCCTGTCCCCACTCACATCTTCCTGTGGGTGTACTGGGATTGTGGACACTTGTGATACCAAATCCAGATTTTCTCATGGATTCTAGGCATTTAAACTCAGGTCCTTATGTTTGTATCGCAAGAGTGTTGTCCACTGAGCAACCCAGCCTGCCCTATAACATTTTAAAGGTTTTAAAACACTTTTTTGTGTGTGTTTATTGGGAGGATGATGACAGTGAGCAATGGCATGTGTGTGGCAGTCAGAGGACAATCTGTAGGAGTGAGTTCTCTTCTTTCTACCCATCTGAGATATCAAACTGAGGTCTTCAGGCTTGGCAACAAGTACCGTTTCCCAATGAGCCATCTCATGGGCCTTCCCCCAACCCCGCTCTTTTTTAAAGTTCAAAGATAATTTTATTAGAATTAAAAACAAAACAAAAAAGCCTCCAGAACAGGCAAGATGTAAATCCCAAAAGCTGCCTGGAGAATGGAGGGACATGCACTTGAAGCTGGCATGGAAGTCAGACATGTGGCTGAGAAGCAGCCACATGGCAGTAAGGGGGCTTTAGAGAAAGAGTAAGGAAGCCCTAAATGCTAAGAGAAACCCAAAGTGTTAAGCCTACTTAGAAAACAGGTCTAAGAACAAAAGAAGTTACACTCTTCTGAATGATTCTTGGAAGGGGCAGTCTTATGAAGCTGCTGCAACCCCAGACAGATCTTGCAATGTAGCTTAACTTGGCCTGGAGCTTGCTGTGTAACACAGGCTGGCCACTAGTCCTGATCCTCCTGCCTAGCGTCATAGGTACCTAACAAGTATACCCCACCACAGTCAGCTCTAAGAATTCCTCTTTAAAGAAAATTCCATCCCAGCACTCGGGAGGCAGGCAGAGGCAGGTGGATCTCTGTGAGTTCGAGACCATCCTGGTCTACAAGAGCTAGTTCCAGGACAGGCTCCAAAGCCACAAAGAAACCCTGTCTCGAAAAACCAAAAAAAAAAAAAAAGAAAAGAAAATTCCTATTTAGATGTAGTTCAGTTTATATGCTCACATAAACTCTGAGCATATAAAGTATATTTATTGATTGTTACTCTTTCAATGTTATTTTGATTAAATATAGTTATAAAGTAGTTCTTTGCCCAGTAAGTGTCTATCCCATAACTACCTTTCTTGAAACATACTAAGTATGGGTAGGAAAATAGATTTTTGTTGAGTTAAGTTAATACTTTGAACTAAGGAAGAATTTCACTTGTAATTTTGATGTATATGACATACATCTATCCTCTAGTTAAGCAATAGTAAAACAAGTCTAGTGGAGCCCTTGCTTCCCATATTACAAGAAAGCCAGTTCGTAATTTTGGACTATTTAAATTGAGTCTGAAAATGTTTAAAGAATAGCCAGATGTGGGTGGCACATATTTGATCCCTGTATTAAGGAGGCTAAAACAACAAAATAGTTGAAGGTCAGTCTGGGCGTACAGTAGGATCAAGGTCACTCTGGGCACACAGTAGGATCAAGGTCAGTCTAGGTGCAAAGTAAAATCCAGGCCAGCCCGGCTTATACTAAAATGTCGTCAATAAATAAATAAACAAACAAATAAATAAATTCAGGTTTCTTTAAGAAGCAAAGTTAGAGTTTATTAAAAAGCATGGGAAAGAGAATAAAAGATACAGACAAAAAAAGGTCGACTTCTGGCTTAAGGTGTATGTATTCAAGACAAGGATGGATAGCACCCTCTTGAAAGAAACATTTTCACATGTGTGTAAATTCAAGAGTTTCAACTATATAAATGATTTTGGTGGCTTACATTAAATTGCTCAAAAGGTTAAGAAAGAATATTTTTATATTTTAGTTTCGTTTTGGAAATAGGGTCTTACTGTGTAGCTTTGGCTGTCCTTGAACTCACTCTGTAGCAGAGACTAGGTTGACCTCCAACTCACAGAAATTCACCTGCCTCTGCCTTCTAAGTGCTGGCATTAAAGGCATGCATGTACTACCATGCCTGACTTGATACATTTAATTTTTATTTCAAAGATTTTTCTTTGGTAAATGAATTGAGATGGTTATTTATGAGACGTTAAGATGTTCATAAACTACTAAAATAAAAACATAAGTCAAAAAAGGTAGGAATTTTATGTAAAATAGGTCACAAGAGGTATAGATGTAAATATATAAACATTATATAAACAAATATAAAAATATAAACTTGCTTCATAACCTTGTTGGTGAAATTTATCTCAATTTTTAGTAGGAATAAGGGACTTCTTTTCATTCCTATGTCCTCTTAATTTTCCCTGCTTAAAACAAAATTTTATAGTTAAAGGGCTCGGTAATGACTCTGCAGGTCATAGTGCTTGTTATGTAAGCATGAGGACCTGAGTTCAAATCCCTAGAACCCACATAAAAACGTCGTTCACATACCTGTAACCCTAGTGCTGTGAGAAGCAGACAGGAGAACTGCTGGGGCCTGCTGGCTGATAACCTAGTGCAGATTCATTGAGATACTCTGTCTCAAGGATATATGGCAGAGAGTGATAGAGATGCCTGACATCCTCTTCTGGCCTCTGCACACACTGCCAACCCTACACACAGACAAAGGCAGTGTAAACTGAGTATTTGAATGCTACATATATGTGAATATCTCTTGATTATCATGGGATAACTTGATAAGAATTTATTCAGCTGGGTATGGTTTTGCATGCCTTTTATCCACCTCTTGGGAGATGCTGCCAAAGGATTAAAAGTTCATCACCGCCTGGGCTACCAAAGACTCTGTCTCAAATATAGGCAGAGAATATATAACTCAGTGGTAGAATGTTATGTAGTACAAGCAACGCCCCATGTTTGATTCCCTAACACTAGGGAGAATTTTTCAAATAATTTTTTATGCTTCCTGAAAGTTACTTTTCTCATCACAGTGACAAAATACCCGATAGAGACAACGTAAGGGAAGAAAGGCTTGTTTGGGTTCATGGCGTCAGAAATTTTAGTTTATTATCCTAGGCAAGATGTGACCTTGTCTGGGGTGGCTGGAGCATGAGGCCGCTGTCTACACAGTGGCAGAGAGGAGAATAGATAGGCCAGAGGCTCTATGGCCTTCAAAAGAGCATTGCAAGCTAGCGGCCAAGCATTGAAAACACAAGCGTATGGACACTGCACATTCAAACCACAACAGTTCCTTTAATAATAAAGATTTTCTGTTCCTGCATGGAAACATGCTGCATTGTTCAGGGAATCATTTGATTTCAATGTTGAAATAATTTTTTTTATTACTTTCCTAGTTTTCATTTTTTTTGCTATGATAAATTCCATGACCAAAGCAACTTTTAGAGGAAAGTGTTTATCTCATCTTGCAGCTTATAGTCTATCATAAAGGAAAGTGGTGCAGGGATTTCAGGCAGGATCCCCAAGGCAGGAACAGATGAAGCAGAGACCATGGGGGAACACTGCTTGTTCTCTATGGCTTCCTCTCCTTGTTTTTATTTTTTTTGTTTTGTTTTATTTTTTAACATTTTTTATGGTTTTATTTAACTTTATCTTATGTGCATTGGTGTGAAGGTATCAGATCCCTTGGAACTGGATCTTCAGACAGTTGTGAGCTGCCATGTGGGTGCTGGGAATTGAACCCGGGTCCTCTGGAAGAACAGCCAGTGCTCTTAACCGCTGAGCCATCTCTCCAGCCCCCTCACCTTGTTTTTTTATACAACCCGGGAACACCTGCCTGGTGGTGTCACTGCTCATAATGGGCTGTGCTCTTCCACTTCAGTCACCAATCAAGACAGTGTCCCATGGATTTGCCCATCAGTCTGACGGAGGCATCTGCTTAGTTGAGGCTTTCTCTTCTCAGACATTAGTGTATCAAGTCAACAGACACTGCCCAGCACACTCACCCTTCTACCATTCTGTCTTCTTCCAAATGCCTTTGACTGGTGCATGCTGGGAGGAAGAGTTTCAGGTGCAAGTTCTTCATTGATCCTGCACCCTGTCAATAAGAACTCTGTTGACAGTCTCTAAACACAATAAACAATCCTAATAATTTAACACACATCTGGAGAGTTAAGTGCTAGTTTGTGTATGAGGTTAGTCTGTGTCTACTGTGGTAAATTTATGTTAGATTAACAGTTTAAAGCCCTAGTAACAAATTTAAGATTATATTTCTAATAAATGACTTTTCTTGACCCTTTTTTTTAAAAAAAAGAAAGCTAATTATGTAACCCAAGCTGGCCTAAAATTCAAAGCAATGCATTTTCATCATTCCCATACAATTACCTGTTTCACATCCTGAAGGATTATTAACTCTAATGTGAAGTACTCTGTCCTATTATCCTAAGGTTTTTCCAGGTTGTAAAGGGTACTTTTAGTTATATATTTATATTAAATAAGGAAATACATTTCTGGAGAGATGTTTCAATATAATGTCTTACACTCTTTGTAAACTATTCATTTTATGTTAGTCATTTCTCTTGTTCTTCTTTTTTTTTTGTTTTGTTTTTTCAGGACAGGGTTTCTCTGTGGCTTTGGAGCCTGTCCTGGAACTAGCTCTTGTAGACCAGGTTGGCCTCGAACTCACAGAGATCTGCCTGCCTCTGCCTCCCGAGTGCTCGGATTAAAGGCGTGCGCCACCACCACCTGGCTTGTTCTTCATTTTTAACAGAGATTTCAAATATGTTTGATCTTTATAATTGACAAATATCAGTTCTTGTTCTGATAGTGAAAAATTGTCTTCTCTAGAGGGTTGGACAAAAAAAAATTTACCTATACATTTTTAAAAAGCTTGTTTTATGTGTTCCAATACTATTTTAATTTCTGTGCTAGGTCTTACATTCAGTTATCAGATTTACATTTAAAAGGGTGGGTGATATTTGAATGTTATGGTTAAATTTTTAAACATTAACCAAAATGCATTTCATTTTGCATAATATTTTTTTAATTAGCATCAAAGTTTGCTGTACATTCATAAAGAATGGCAAGGGATGTTGCAGTGTCTCTCTGAAATTTATAGGAATGTTTTTCCTTAAAGTTCTGTGTAGAAAAATCAAGGCAATCCAGATATAGAGGCACTGTATGTGTATGCGTAGATGAATAGGGTGACGAAATGCTGTCTGTGGAGAAACAAATGTTAAGACAGTCTTCAGGGGGCTGGAGAGACGGCTCAGAGGGTAGGAGCACTGACTGCTCCTCCAGAGATCCTGAGTTCAATTCCTATCAACCACATGATGGCTCACAACCATCTATAATAAGAATTGATCCCCTCCTCTGGCCTGCAGGCAGAACACCGTATACATAATAAATCTTTTGGAGAAAAAAAAAAGTCTTTTGTCTAAGGCATGTATAAACAAGATGTATCTGCCTTCAAAAAAGAATCCATGGCTGGATCTTCACCTAGATTTTCTCACTTCCAGGATACATTGATATTAATCCTTGCCCTTCCAAGACAATAATGAAATGTTGCCTTATCTACAAGTCACTGTTGTGTGCATGTGAACAGGAGCATGCTCTGTCAAAGAGGGATAACCTTTCCAACTATCACTGGGCTCATTTGTCCTGTATCTATGTGTGTGATCTGTTTACTACTACAGAAGAAGAAATGCGAGTTTCCTCTGCATGGAAGACTTTTAACATATGGAATTTTCTAATCTTTAGCCTTAGGATTGAACTGTTCATAACATTCTTTTGCTGACAGCATTTATTAAGACTACCTCACTTTATTCCTAATTGTGCATCCTGATATTTCAAAGAATGGGTATTGATTTTCTATATTATTATTTAAGTAGCCCTGTGTTAGACTTAAGCAAGATATGTCCAGTATATTGTTAGTAGTTTATGTTGTCAGAGTTAAGATATTATTCTGTAAATTGAATTACTGAATTTTATTTTTATTTTCAAGCTAGATCATGATGGTTAGGTTAAATAAGACAAACGCAGTACTTTAGCTTAAAGTACACAGTAAGGTACAGGTAAGAAAGTCAGTTGCTCGCCAGGCAGTGGTGGCATACTTTAATCCCAGCACTTTGGAGGCAGAGGCAGGTGGATCTCAGTGAGTTCAAGGCCAACCTGGTCTACCAAACAAGTTCCAAGACAGCCAGGACTGTTACACAGAGAAATCCTGTCTCCATGGTTAAGCAATGTTTAAGAAGACACATTTACTCAGAATTCATTGATAAGATCTATAAATACATGTGTTTGTGTGTGACACACAAAATGATTTTCTGAGTAGCATGTAATATTCAGAACGACTTCATTAGACTCTTTTGCTTTCCCTTTCTCATTCTTCCTGCCTCTTGATCTCTTGATTTTAAAATCTTCCTCCTTATTTTGTAGACACTGCTCTCCTGTTCACTACTTCTTCTCTGTCTTTACGTCTCACCACTGGGCCTCTCTCAGTGTCTGTTTTCCCAACCTTCATCCCAAATTCCAGCTGTATATCTACAACCAGTTGGTCAGGTAACTTTGCACCTTTTTCAGTGCACTCTTTGATAGAGCATGCTCTGTTCTTTTTGTTTGTTTTGTTTGCTTTTTCTTTTTTCTTTTTTTGTTTGTTTAACAGCAGGCTGGAGGCCTGGTCAGATGTCATATGGACTTTACCCTACTGTTCCTACACACATGACATGATTATTTGATGTCATATGGACTTTACCCTACTGTTCCTACACATGACATGATTATCTGAGAAGGAGGCGTCAGTTCCACTTGGCCTTTTATTGCTTTTTGGATGTGTGAATTCTTTTCCTTGGTTAGCTATGATTGCAGATCTAATGTCAGTAATAAAAGCTGCCCGTTTGCATTAGGCACAGTATCTGTTTGTGGACAGTTAATTAGTAGCCTCCCAACTGACCAAAGTGGTTTTTTTTCCTAAATCAATAATTTCTCCAAATCCTTTAGGCCCAAAATAAGATCTAATCTCAAAAATCAGGTTAAATTGAGAGACTCAAGGGAGTTAATGCATCCTCTTACTTAGTAAATCGATAGTTGATATGCGTGTGGCATCCAAATGGTGCTCATTATTCCATACACAAAAGATCTGCCACTTGACATTGCATTTCTTAAGTAAAAGCAGAGCCCAAATTTCAAAATATAAATCAAAAGGGGACATAACCATTTTTGTTTGTTTGCTTGCTTGCATATTTGGGCAACTTGGGGTTTGTTTTTATAGTTGCTTTTGGTCTTTGTTGTGAGTTTTGTGTGTTTTCTGATCTAAGCTTTTAGAATAAATTTCTTACATACTATTTTGTGAAAAAGAACCCCCTATGAAAACGAGTATGTAAGTCACTTAATAACAGTACCAGTCAAGTTTGTTGAAATCTGCATTAGATTTTTTTTTCTGAATTTACACTAGTTTTCCTTCACTACCCTGACATCCTCTTATAAGGAAATACTAATCTCATATTTAAAAACAGTAAGTTGGCTCATCGTACTTTGTTGTTTCAAACTTTTCTCAGGGAGAGAGGGGTGTGAATGCCCTGCTTCTGCACAGCTTGTGGTGAGGCATGAGTGACTTTTAAAGTGACCTCTGCCTCTGTGTAGTCTTCTAACTGTTCTTCATGGTGTGACTATAGGTTTCTGACAAAGCGGGAGCAAAAACTAATGCAGCGACGACAGCATGCAGAGGAGCTCCTGGAGTGGAAGCGGCGTTTAGATGCAGAGGAAGCAGAAATTCGACAAATGGAAAAACAAGCTTTGGCTGCCTGGGACAAAGAACTAATAAAACCCAGAACTCCTGAGAAAGAACTGGAGAACCAAAGAACAGAGCAGAAAGGTAATAATACAAACTAAAGTGTAACATATTTTTTTTGATGGAAATAATTCACAGTGAAGAAGGCAGTGCAGTTACATACAAATGGTGTGCTCTTTTAAGGAAAATGTAAGTGACTTCTTGCCAGTATAAACATTTACGTTCAGCTTGCCAAAGCTTAGTAGACATTCAAAAAGGGAAAACCCAGGTGTATAATTCTTTACTTTCCACAGAATATAAAATGATATATATTTTTCAACTCACTTTATGACATTAATTTATAACTTCAATGCTAAATCCATAAAATAATAACATAAAAGGGAAAAAACCTATTCTTCTCTGTCCTAAATACTATGCATACAAATCTAAAGAGGAAAAATAACTTGATCACTTTCATAGATTCAGAAAAAGACTTCAGATCACATACATAAACTCCAGATAAAAATACATATGGAAAAGAGCTGTCTTGATGGAAGAAAATAGTATTAATGCAAAACAAAATTTAAAAAACCCCAGACTTAAAACAGATATAATATTTAGTGTTAAAACAGAAAATTTTCCTCCTTGAAAATGTTTTTTAAGCATTGTATGAAGGTTCTAAGTCAGTAGGGCCTGAAAAACAATTAAAATTTGGACAATTAAGTATGGACTGAGTGGAAGATGCAAAATTCTCATTATTTACAGTTAATAAAGGTATGCACATAGAAAATCCAGAATTTGATTCTGGAGAGATGGTGGGTAAGAGTGCTTGACTTATAAGCTTAAGAACCTAACTTTGTATCTAAGTACCCATGTAAAAAGTTGGGCAAGCATCCATGTTTGCTTGTAATCCCAGAATTGTGGGGGGCAGAGACTCTGCCAGCTCCAGATTCAGTGAGAGACCTTGCCTCAAAGAAATGAGGCAGAGAGTGATAGAGGACACCTGACCTTTCCTAGTTTCCACACATGAGTGCACAGGCATATATAACTGCACATCCATGTGCACATATACCCCTTTACACACACACACACACACACACACACACAGACACACACACACACGCATGCACGTGTGCCACGCACGCATACACACAAACCCAGGATTTTCACTTTATTAGAATAATGAGTGACTTTAGCAAGATCATTGATTAGGAAATCAAAAATAATGAAACTCAGTTGTGGGCTGAAGATGTAACTCAGCTGCTAGAATGTTTGCCTAGAATGCATAAAGCCTTGGGGTCTTCCCCCAGCACCCAGACTTGATGGCACAAGAGTGCCTCCAAAGTGTAGGCAGGATAATCAGAAGTTCAAGGTCAGTTTCTGCTTCACAGTAAGTTTGAAGCCAGCTTGAGCTATATGAAACCCCGACTCAAAACTAACCAAATAAATCAACAAAACCCCACTTGGTGATGCTCCTACATGCAGCCCTGATTATATTGAATCACTTTTAAAGGGACAAGGCAGGAGCAGTGCTAGAGAGATGGCTCAGTGTCTCAGAGCGCTTCCCACCCTTCAAAGGGTTGAAGCTTTGTTGCTGGCACCTGTCAGGTTCTTGCGACTGACTAACTCCAGCTTCAAGGGCTCCAGTGCCCTATTCTGGCTTCCTTGTGTACCCACACAGACATGACACATTGACACAGACACACACGTACACATAAATAAAAATAATTTTTTCTAAAAATACATTTGTAAAAAAATTTTGAAAGTGGGAGAATTAGTTGGAAAGAGAAAAGATCAGTGAGAGTAGGAAGAGAACAAGAGAAGATATCGGTGAATCTGATGCATTATATACATGTATGAGAATATAGTGAACTCCATTGTGTATAATTAATAGACTATATGAACAGATAACCCAAGAAAGACCCATACATTTATGGAAAGTTGGCATGACGCCATCAACTTTGCAGACTATAGAGAAAGAAGGAACTCTCCAATAGCTGTTAATGGGAGGAAGCAGTGAGGTCTTGGGTCCACACCTGATGACATTGAAGGTCTGTACCAACCAGGTACTAAATTATTTTCCAATGAATGACTGAAGCAGTTTTCATTGCCAAGGGGGTATGTGTGTGGATCATAATTGCTCTACACCTTCATACTTAGGTTGCCAGTCATCATCACTGGTTATACATAGTTAATATCTGCTCTCAAATGGTGTCAGCCAAAATTGCTAATGAACAGACTTTAGTAGTAAATGTTAATTAAGTTAATTAAGTGTGGTTCTATGCTAGAAACTAGTCTAAAGTGTAACAAATTTAACTTCTTCATTGACCAAGATTGGACATTTTCACCCTGTGTTTCCAGGACTCGTAAGTGAAGAGGAATCTCTGATACCTTCCTACTCTCACCGAAACAGTGAAAATTGTATTCCAGAAGAGTTAGGCAGCCCTTCTGTCCTCTGTTTACCTTCTGAGTCTATGGTACAAGCACAGCCTGGGAGTCCAGATCTCAGTATACTTACTGAGGAAATGGTTTTTTCACAGGAACTGGAGTCTACCTCTCCTAGTAAACATGTAAGTTGATGCCTATTTATATCTTTTTGTTTGTTTTTTGTTGTTTTGTTTTGTTTTTTGGTCTTTTGAGACAGCGTTTTTCATTGTAACAGTCCTGGTTGTCCTGGAACTTGCTGTGTACACCAGGCTGGTTTCGAACTCACAGAGATCTGCCTGCCTCTGCCTCCTGTGTACTGGAATTAAAGGTGTGTGCTACCACCACCCAGTACCTATTTGTATCTTAAAATTTCTTTGGAAAATAAAATCTGTCTAAAAGGTGCTACTAATAGTTATAATGGCAACGTTGATTATCACCATACTTATAACATACAGAGTTTAACATTTGAAGAGAAATAAAACTTTCAGTAAGGTTATCTTTATAAGTATATGAATTTAGCTTTAGTAGCAGTTGAAATTACACATTATCAAGTCTAATAATATTAAAGAGATAGTGACTTAGTTAGCATTACTGTTTCTGTGACAAAGCATCATAACCAGTTCGGGAGGAAAGGGTTTATTTTGCTTTATACGTCCACATCATTGTTCATCGTCTGAGGAAGTCAGGGCAGGAACCTGGAGGCAGGAGCTGACACAGAGGCAATGGAGGAGAGCTGCTTACTGGCTTGCTCCACCTACTTTTCCAAACCCAGGACCACCAGCCCAGGGTGGTACCGAACAGCGAGCTGGACCCCATCAGTCACTAATTAAGGAGGTGCCCTACAGGCTTTCATACAGTCCAGTCTTATGGAGGCATTTTGTCAGTGGAGGTTTCCTTCTCTCAAATGACTCTAGCGTGCATCGTTAAACTAGTCAGCACAGATAGAAATTTCTAAAGTCTAATAGGTACAGAGAGATGGCTCAGTGGGAAATAAGGTGTTAGCTGCCAAGTTTGATTACCTGAGCTTGATTCTTAGAACCTTCAAGGTGGAAGGAGAGAACTGACTCCTGCAAAATTTTCTCTGACCAGCACATGGCACGTGTGCATGCAGGCGTGCACATGCGAGCACATACACCCATACACATGCACACACACACAGTAATGAAGATTATTTGTGGGAACATGATGAGTAACGAGAGCCTTTGGGGTACAGCCCCAAGATTCTCTTCCAGGTTCAGAATGGATGCATAGCAAGTGAAAAGGACTTTTTCTGAGGATGAATGAACTTTCTCACATGTGCTTTTCCGAATCAGTTTCTTTATTGTTCTGCTTCCTATTCTAATTCTCCTGCCCTACTTCTAATTTCTCCTAGCTTCTTCCAGCTTCTTCTTCTCTAGTCCAAAAACTTTTCTCCTTACAGGAGCCTTGAAGCAATAAAATTACAAGAGTTACCTCTCATTGGTCAAAAGCACATTCGCAGGGTAAGCAATAGGGAGTGTTCTTAATCCCTGAGCCATCTCTCCAGCTCAAAATCCTCAATTTTAGTATGGGTGTGAAGAATTAGTTGTATGATTCCCTTTTGAAAGGTTAGTCAGATTCATGTGTATAACATTATTTCACCTGAAAGATTTAGCAGAAAAATATTTGGTTGTTAATGCAGAGCTGATTCCATGTTATGCTGAAAATACTGCATTGCTAATATTCTTTTGTACAGACTTAGAAAATGCTTTTAGAGTACAGAAGACTTCTCATTTTTATGCTAATGTTTTTGAAATTATTGTATGGTGATAATAAGCTTATTGTATAGGTAATCTACTTATAGCATAATACTTGTGGAACTGAAATGCGTTTGAACACAGTTTTATTAATTTCTAAGTTCTATAAATGTGTTAGCTTCTACCTTTTAGCCACAAACTAATTGGATACTAAAAAATTAGGTATTTTTCTTTCTGAAGAAAATGTGTAAAGGAAATTAAAACAAGTGATGTACTAAGGTAGATTTTTATAATTAAAAAGTAATGTTTATACTTATCAGGTACCAGGTAGTATGCTAAGTACCTGACATGAATGAGCTCAGTTAATCCTCACAACAGCCTTAGAAAGTAGGTGACACTGTAAATCCCCGTTCTGAAGATCAGCAGGTTAAAACTCTTGCTGAGGGTCTGAAGAGATGGTTCAGTGGTTGAGGGCGCTTACAGAAGACTCGAGCTTAGTTCCCAGCTCCGACATGGTAACTCAAAACCTTCTAAAACTCCAGTTCCAGGAGAGTTGATGTCCTCTACCTTCACAGGCACAAGGCACACAGTGATGCATTTACATACACAGTAGAACACTCATACACAGAAGATAAAATAACCAAATCTAAAATCAATATTTTGTATAAAGACTTGTCCGAAGTCCTAGGGACAGAAAGTGGTGGCGACAGGACTCAGTGTCTGAAGTCCTAGGGACAGGAAGTGATGGTGACAGGACTCAGTGTCTGAAGTCCTAGGGACAGGAAGTGATGGTGACAGGACTCAGTGTCTGAAGTCCTAGGGACAGGAAGTGATGGTGACAGGACTCAGTGTCTGAAGTCTTAGGGACAGGAAGTGGTGGCGACAGGACTCAGTGTCTGAAGTCCTAGGGACAGGAAGTGGTGGCGACAGGACTCAGTGTCCGAAGTCCTAGGGACAGGAAGTGGTGGCGACAGGACTCAGTGTCCGAAGTCCTAGGGACAGGAAGTGGTGGCGACAGGACTCAGTGTCCGAAGTCCTAGGGACAGGAAGTGGTGG
>PVIU01015274.1:0-48966 GCA_004026605.1 Ondatra zibethicus | reverse complement strand
AATGAAAAGAATAAAGAAGGGGAGGGACAAAGACTCCCTCGGTTTTATCAGCAAACTCTAATCAAAAAGTAATTACTAAGCTGCTGATCATAGGAGGCAGACTGATCAAAACCACACAGAACTTTATACTTCAATTTTATACAAATTGTGTAAGAAAATCCTTTAAGAAGATAACTAACAAATACACAATATAAACGTATTAATCTTCAGCCATTCCTGGGAGTAAAATGAGAATGTAACTGATTTTGTAATAAGGATGTAGTGGTGGGATGGTGTATATGGTACACATATGAATGTCAAGTGAATAGGCATACAGAGGCCAGAGCAAGATGTCGGTGTTTTACCCTATCATAATCAGCTATTTCCTTGAGATAGGGTCTCTTACTTAACAGAAGTCTCACTATTTTGGATAAGCTAGCTAGCCAATAATAACTCTAAGGATCCACCTGTCTACAATCACCACCCCCCCTCCAAATACCAGCATTAGTGCCCAGCTTTTTATGCGGGTACTAGGGAGTCTAATTAATGTCCTAACGCTTATAGAGCAAGCACTCTCACCCACTGAACCATCTTCCTAATCTCATTGGTTCTTTCCGGGGTTTCAGTTTTGCAAGATAAGGTCTCCCTATGTAGTCAGGGTTGTCCTAGAATTCACTATGTAGACCAGACTGGCCTCAAACTCAGAGACATGCCTGCCTCTGCCTCCTAAGTACTGAGATTGAAGGCCTACACCTGGAACCTATTTGATAAAAAAAATCAACAGCAATTATCACCAAATGACAAAATGTTAAGAACTAGTTCAAGTGGAATCAGGAATCAGTCAAAGGTGACTATTACCTTGAATATTATGTAATGAAGTCCTAAAAGTTAGAGTAAGGAGAATTTAATTTCGCAGCACTGAAAATAAACAAAACAAAAAAGAAATTATGTGATTTTGTAATGATCTGTTCTGTCTCTTTAAGAGACAAGCCATGCCCACTCCCTCCTGTCTACTGAGACAGGCTGATCTTCAGCTTCCAGCCTGAGTTCTCTCTCTTTTCCAGCTCCCTCTCAAAGAGGCAGCTTCTGCCTCTCCCCACTTCTCCCCTACCCCCTTCTGTCTCTCCCTCCTCGCTGTCTCTCCCTCCCTCTCTTTCTCTCTGCTCTTCTCCCCTTCTCCCTTCCCCCCTCCATAAGCCACTGAATAAATATCCAACCTCACTCTACATGGTGTGCCTATCCATGTCTCTGTCTCTTGCCTGCCTGCTGCCACATGGCCCACTGCCACTGGATACCCAACCCAGTGTCTCATGTGGGGTAGGCAACCACTTTACCATTCAGATCTATATCCCCACCCTGATATGGAGTATCATAAAATTCTTTTTTTTTTTTTTGACAACCTGAGGTTTGAAAAATTCTTTACAGAATATTTTGTAACTACCGGGCATCACATTTAGATAATCTACAAGACATTAACAAGTTCACGGACAAGATTCAGGCAGACATACGCTTTGGACAAATCCAACCAAATTCTAGTACATTTTTGCTGTTTTATGGTTTTGTTTTGCTCAGCTTGGCCAGAGGAGTGCAGGCCATGAATACACAAAACCCCAGCGCTAGATTCACCCCAGTACCACATAAACCAGCTATAAAGACACATAGCTGTAAGTCCAGCACTCAGGAAATGTACACAGGAGGATCAGAAATTCAAGGTTGTTCTCTGTCACAAAAAAAAGTTTGAGGGCTGGAGAGATGGCTCAGTGGTTAAGAGCACTGGCTTCTCTTCCAGAGGTCCTGAGTTCAGTTCCCAGCACCCACATGGTGGCTCATGACATTCTACAATGGGATCTGATGCCTTCTTCTGGCACACAGGGTGAACATTCAGAGAGCACTTATACATAAAATTAAATAAAGTTTAAAAAAAAAAAAGAGTACCAGCAGAGCCATCTGGAAGGTAAGTGCGTCCCCACCCTGCGCCTGCCCAGATGCCCTGGGAACAGGGTGCAGGCACTCCCCATCCCCCTAAACTTTTGGGCCATTCAGCTGCAGGGCTTATCCCCGCTACTGGCTTTTCTGCTATCCCTCCCCAGCTTGCTCCCCTTTCGACCTGAGGGGTCCTAGGATCTCACAAAGCAGCCTGCTTCAGGGCTGAGGCCCTGGGGACAGGGTGGTGAGCGTGGGGCAGCAGGGGTTTCTTTATTCCACGGAGCTGCATCTATCAAGCCTGCACTTTTGCCTGTGAGGTCCTTGGCCAGCAAGTGGCCCTGATCTAGTACCAGCAGAACCATCTGGAGGAGCTGGCATCTACCAAGCTTGTGCTTTTGTCTGCGGGGTCCTTGACCAGCAAGTGGCCCTGATCCAGTACCAGTACAGCCATCCAGAGGGAGTCCTTAGAATCACCACCACAGCCTGCTTCAGGGAGGAGGTGATCTGAGAATCAACTCCAGTGCTGAGAGGACCTAAGAGAGAGCAGAACAAGAAAAATCCCCCAAGTACACAGTCAGTCACAACAAAAGGACCAAGCCACCTAGACTCTCCTGACCACATTCAAAGGAAAAGATGGGCAGGTGCCAATGCAAGAATTCCTCCAACAACCTGAAAAGCAACATGATAACACCAGGATCCAGCGAATATGCAACAGAAAGACCTGAACAACCTAATCCAGAAGTAGTAGAAGAAATCGACTTTAAACGTAACATTAGACCATTAAAGAGGATGTGAAAAACTCCTTTAAAGACATGGATGAGAAAACTAACAAAAAGTCAGAAGAAATGAATAAATGCCTCAGAGATACACTAGAAAACCAAGAAAAAGCAATCAAACAGGTAATGGAAACAGTTCAAGACTTGAAAACCGAAATGGAGGCAAATGAAGAAAACACAAACCAAGGGATGGCTGGATATGGAAAATCTAGGTAAACGAACAGGAACTACAGAGACAAGTATAACCAACAGAATACAAGAGATAGAAAAAAGAATCTCAGGTGCTGAAGATACTATAGAGGAAATAAACTCACTGATCAAAGAAAATGACAAATCCAACAAATTCTTAAAACAAAACATCCAGGAAATCTGGGACACTATGAAAAGACCAAACCTAAGAAAAATAGGGGTAGAAGAAGGAGAAGAATTCCAGCTCAAAGGCTCAGAAAATATATTCAACAAAATTATAGAAGAAAATTTTCCCAACCTAAAGAAGGATATTCCTATGAAAGTACAAGAAGCATACAGAACTCCAAATAGACTGGATCAAAAAAAAAAAATCTCTTCGCCATATAATAATCAAAACACAAAACATACAGAATAAAGAAAGAATATTAAGAGCTGCAAAGGAAAAAGGTCAAGTAACATAAAGGTAAACGTATCAGAATTACACCTGACTTCTCTATGGAAACCATGAAAGCCAGAAGGTCGTGGATAGATGTGCTGCAGACACTAAGAGACCATGGATGCAAGCCCAGACTACTATACCCAGCAAAGCTTTCTTTCACCATCGATGGAGAAAACAAGATATTCCAGGATAAAAACAAATTTAAGCAATACATAGCCACAAACCCAGGCTTACAGAAAGTACTAGAAGGAAAACCACAATGAAAGGAAGCTAACAAAACCCATAATAACACAGACATCTAACAACCCTCTACCAGCACAACTCATAGAAGGGAAACACACAAACTCTACCACCCCAAAAAAAAGAAAAATAATAACCGGAGTTAACAACCACTGGTCATTAATATCACTTAATATCAATGGACTCAATTCACCTATAAAAAGGCGCAGGTTAAAAGAATGGATACAAAAACAGGATCCAACATTCTGTTATTTACAAGAAACACATCTCAACCACAAAGACAGACATTATCTCAGAGTAAAGGGTTGGGAAAAGGTTTTTCAATCAAACAGCCCTAAGGAACAAGCGGGTGTTGCTATACTAATATCGAACAAAATCGACTTCAAACTAAAATCAATCAGAAGAGATGGAGATGGACACTTTATACTCTTAACAGGAATAATCCATCAGGATGAAGTCTCAGTCCTGAATATCTATGCCCCTAATATAAAAGCACCCACATATGTAAAAGAAAAACTATTAGAACTTAAAGCACACATCAAACCCCACACACTAATTGTAGGAGATTTCAACACTCCTCTCTCACCAATGGACAGGTCAACCAGACAGAAACTTAACAGAGAAATACAAGAACTAACAGATGTAATGAATCAAATGGACTTAATAGACATCTATAGAACATTCCACCCAAACAGGAAAGAATATACCTTCTTCTCAGCATCTCATGGAACCTTCTAGAAAATTGATCACATACTTGGTAACAAAGCAAACATCCACAGATACAAAAAAATTGGAGTAACCAACTGTGTCTTATCAGATTACCATGGAGTAAAGTTAGAATTTAACAACAATTTCACCCCCAGAAAGCCTACAAACTCATGGAAACTGAACAGTCAACTACTGAACCACTACTGGGTCAAGGAAGAAATAAAGAAAGAAATTAAAGTCTTCCTTGAATTCAACGAAAATAAAGACACAACATATCCCAACCTATGGGACACTAAGAAAGAAATGCTAAGAGGAAAGTTCATAGGACTAGTGCCCACATAAAGAAATCGGAGGAAGCACACATTAGTGACTTAACAGCACACCTGCCAAGCTCTAGAAAAAAAAGAAGCAGACTCACCCAGGAGGAGTAGAAGACTGGAAATAATCAAACTGAGGGCTGAAATCAACAAAATAGAGACACAATCCAAAGAATCAATGAAACAAAGAGCTGGTTCCTTGAGAAAATCAACAAGATCGACAAACCCCTATCCAAACTAATCAAAAGGCGGAGAGAGAACACCCCAATTAACAAGATCAGAAATAAAAAGGGGGACATAACTACAGACACTGAGGAAATTCAGAGAATCATTAGGTCTTACTACAAAAGCCTGTATGCCACAAAATTGGAAAATGTAAAAGAAATGGACAGTTTTTTAGATAAATACCATATACCGAAATTAAATCAAGACCAGGTGAACAATTTAAATAGACCTGTAAGTCATGAGGAAATAGAAGCTGTCATCAAAAACCTCCCAACCAAAAGAGCCCAGGACCAGATGGTTTTAATGCAGAATT
Source organism: Ondatra zibethicus (assembly GCA_004026605.1). Classification (NCBI taxonomy): domain Eukaryota; kingdom Metazoa; phylum Chordata; class Mammalia; order Rodentia; family Cricetidae; genus Ondatra; species Ondatra zibethicus. Next base: position 43,854 of record PVIU01015274.1, on the reverse strand, counting down.
CTACCAGAACTTCCAAGAAGAGCTAATACCTATACTCCTTAATGTGTTTCGCATAATAGAAACAGAAGGGTCATTGCCAAACTCTTTTTATGAAGCTAGTTACCCTGATATCAAAACCACACAAAGACGCAACCAAGAAAGAGAATTACAGACCAATCTCACTCATGAACATCGATGCAAAAATTCTCAATAAGATACTGGCAAACCGAATCCAAGAACACATCAAAAAAATCATCCATTATGATCGAGTAGGCTTCATCCCAGAGACGCAGGGCTGGTTCAACATACGAAAATCTATCAATGTAATCCATCATATAAATAAACTGAAAGAAAAAACCATATGATCATTTCATTAGATGCTGAAAAAGCATTTGACAAAATTCAACACCCCTTTATGATAAAGGTCTTGGAGAGATTAGGGATACAAGGTTCATATCTAAATATAATAAAAGCAATATACAGCAAGCCAATGGGGGCTGACAGAGAAGCCAATGATAATGGCACTGGGACCTATCTCTTCTGCATATATTGGCTTTTTGGGAACCTAGTCTATATGGATACACACCTTCCTAGGCCGGGATGGAGGGGGGAGGGCCTTGGGCTTCCCACAGGGCAGGGTACCCTGATCCCTCTTAAGGAAGCATGGGGAAGGAGGAGGGGTAGTGGGGGAGAGGGAGAAAACTGGGAGAAGGGGTAGAAATGTAAATTTTTGAATGAAAAATAAAAAAATATGAAAAAAAAAGAAAGTTTGAGGCCAATTGAGACCCTGTCTCAAACAAGCAACAGAATTTAGCCAAAATGTATTATGAACAGGAACAAAACGCTCAATTTTCAGGAATGTTTCCCCTCAGACTGTTATGACATTATACAGCTAACTTAACATGATTTTAACTGGTACTGGTACAAATAAAAATCAAGCAGTCGCTTTGCACGTCATTAAGAAGAAGGTATCTACTACACAGTAATTAAAACAATTCATTAACATTGTGACAAGAGAAAAAATGTCCTACCCAATACTAAATTTAAAAGTTTATCAGAAGCCAGGCATGATGGCACATAACTTTAATACCAGCACTTGGGAGGCAGTGACAGGTGGATCTCTGTGAGTTCAAGATCTGCCTGGTTTATGTATGGCCAGGCTATCCCAGGACAGTCAGGACTATACAAAGAAACTCTTCATCACAAAACAAAACAAACAAATAAAAAAATAAGGCAAAACCAGGCTGAAGACATGGCTCAGAGGCTAAGAGCACTGCCTGTTATTTCAGAGGGAATAAGTTCAATTACCAGCAACCACATGGTAGCTCACAACCATCTATGAGATCTGATGCCTATTCTGGTGTGCAGACATGTATGTAAGCAAAACACTATACATATATAATAAATAAATCTTTTTTTTTAAGGCAAAACCACTGATCACTGATTGAAATATAACTGATCTTGCTTAATTTATTTATTTAGTTTTAGATAAATCTCTTATATCTAAGACTAGTCTTGAACTTGCTATGTACTAAGGATGACTGTGAGCTCCTGATCCTCCTGCCTCCACTTAGGAAATGCTGATTACAAGTGTATATCACCATATCTGGTCCATGCAGTGCTGGAGAATAAACTTAAGGCTTCAGACATGCTAAGTTTGTATTCTACCCCCTGCATTTAGTTCAAATCCCTATATTTACCTTTCCAAACCAGGATTTTCCAAAATAAAACCAGGATTATCCAAAATAAAGGGGAAATTTGAACCACAAAGAAAAATAATAAACCATTTATTATCACTCAACTACATTAAAATTAGATTCTACATATGCAAAGTATATCACAGAGTTGGAAACACTACTGCAGTAACTATTGTACCAAATATTTAGAGAATTGCCATACAATAACAAATTTAAGTTATAATTAAAATTAAATATGAGAAATATATAACAAGAGTGGAACTCACTATTTTCCTATTAATAAAATAGAATTTTTGAAAGAATGAGAAGCATGTAAGTGGAATCCAAATCTTCAAAGACATCAGTATATTTCTGACCCTTCTATAATTTAACTATCCAAGGTTGTGTGTCATCTTTATTTTCCTAATAAAACTGTTCTTTACCATTTAAACGAGAAAGATAAACATATAGCTTTTTACAAACTAGTATAAGTAATCAAAACAAATGTTCTGAATGTGACTATTTCATGAACAAATTAGCAATGGTCTCATTTTCCTTTGAAATCCGTCAAGTTTGTTCTCAAGGAACCTTACTTTATCAATGATATTAATAGTTATTCAATGATGAGCTGGTATCTCAAGAACTTTTACTGAATACAAATCTTTAATGGAAGCTGGGCATGGTGGTGCATGTCTTTAATCCCAGCACTTGGGAGGAAGAGGCAGGCAGATCTTATTGTAGGAATTCTATTAATAATACACAGACCCGAGCAAAATGTATTTCCAGGAGGTATTTAAAAATTATTTGGTTAAAAAAATGGAGTAGAGAAAAAAAGTAGTGAAAATGAGCTATAACAGTGGAGGGATGAACTCTAGCTGCTGTTTTAATATTTGGTTGTCTTCCTGACCACCAACAATGAGTTCAAAAATGAGCAGAAAAATCAAGGTGGTTCAATCATAATCTTTTTAAATGAATATACATATAAGAAAGTAAAAGAAATGACAGGAAATTTCTACTCTAGAAATCAATTCATACCACTCTAGTATATATGGATATTATTTATTTTACTTAAACTGACAACAGTATCAAATGAGTTTACAATACTGTCATTTCTGTTAGCTGACTTAATTACTCAAACTGAAAGGATTGTTTAATATTTTGACTTAAGCTTACTTTTACAATATGTGATTTTTGTCATACCGTCAAATAAAAACAAGAGAGAAATTTTTAATCACAATGTATAAAATTAATCTAGAACTTCAAAAGGGTAAACTTCCAGATTACAGAGAGATGGCTCAGTGGATAATAGCACTGAATGCTCTTCCAAGAACCTGTGCTTGATTGCACACACATAACAACTGGCAACCACTCCTAACTTCAGAGGATCCAACATATATCAGACATGCATGTGATACACAGACATACAAGCAAGCCAAATATCCATCTACATAAAATAAAATAATTTAAGTCAATCAAGTGGTTAAATAGATAGTTCAGCAGTTAAGAGCATGTACTGTTCTTGCAGAAAACCTGAGTTCAATTCCCATGACCTATGTTACACAACTTGTAAACTCCAGCTTCAGAAGGATCTGATGCTCTGGACTCCTTGAAGACCAGCACTCATGTACACATACAAAAACACACACAGAAACAAAATTAAGACTAAATCTTTCTTTGTTTAAAGTCGATCAAGCTAGACATAGTGGTAAATGTCTTTATTTCCAGCACTCAGAAGGCAAAGGCAGACAAGATTCTGTTAAGTCCAGGACCAGCCTAGTCTACATATACTGAGCTCCAGAGAAGCCCAAACTACATAGTAAGGTCCTGTCTCAAAAAATTCAATCAAACAAACTTGCTTTCCAGGAACAGTACAAAGAAAAGACACTCATGATCTTTTGCTGAAGACTCTCAAACTTGCTCTTTACTTCCTCATTAAGTACTATGAAATATTTCATTGTACATCTAAAATTTCTCTTCTGAGGCTGAAGTAATATCATTCAGTGGTAGAGCACTTGTTTATGAGAAGCCCTAGACTTAATCTTCAAGACATTAGATAGATAGACAGACAGACAGACAGACAGACAGACAGACAGACAGACAGACAGACATGATGTTTCTTCTAGTTAGACTCTACTGCTTGCAACAAGGACATTCAATAGCTAAACCCACTGTAGACTAGGAGAATTAGGAATTATTAGTTATCACTAAAAGAAACTGTTAGCAAACTAACTGCAAGGAGAAAGAAGGTACTCAGAAATATGGAAGAGCAGGTAAATTTAAAGAAAAAAAACCCACATTCCCCTAAAGAATTCTAGATGACAAAATTTGCCATACATAAACAAATATGACATCCTGTAAAACTCAATTCCATTCTTTGTATTTATCCTACAAAAATATTTGAACAAATAAACAGTGTAGATAGCAAAACATATTCAGTATTGTTTATAACAAAAATTTAAAATTGTTTAACATTTATTGAAGGGAGGCTGGTTACATTACAGCCCTGTAATAAAATACTCATTAGCAATTAAAAGGATACACACAATAGATCTATAGCCATGGACACACAAAGATGTCTATACAATTGAACAAAAAAAGCAGGAATAATATTCATGTGGTTCCTGAACATAAACCTCATATAGCATACACATGTATACATTCATAGAAAAAGTCTGGAAAGATATATAATAAACTCTTAAAGCTAGTTAAATCTTTTGAAAATAGTAATATGTTTACTTTCTACTTTATTCATTCTGTACTGCAATTGAATGTATTACTTTTATAATCTATCACACAACATCTAAAGAGACTGCAAACTAAGCAAAAGCTTTAAAAAAAAAACACGTAAGTGCGAGCTATACAATCCATATCAGCACAAAGTACTGCTCTTTTTTAACACAATAAAAACTAAAAGAATATTTGCAAAAAGTAAAAAAGAATCTAAACACCTCAACTTAATGGCACTGAGGCTAAATCGAACTGGACCATCCCACAACTCAACACTAACTAAACACCCTAATGGTTAAATGCTGAATCCAGAAATAGCCTAACTATAACCTTTTTTTTTTCTCTCAAATAGTACTTACAGTTCTCTACAATTTCATCAAAAACTGCATCACTTTTCTGTTCAAACTGAAAAAAAAAGAGAGAGAGAAATATCATTATTCTCAAATATTTCAATCTTACTTTTTGGAATCCCTTTATACTCCCCAGGAGAAATTTGGTGTTCTGAAAATCAGAGTCACCCATGTTACAGTGGTGGCTACTGCTGAGTGTGTAGGACCTAGGAGAGAAGTAGTCAAGTATGGAGAAATTCTAGGTCTTTAAAACAGACAAGGAGCTGGAATGAAGCAGAAGCCACTACTCCTGGAATTCATGGTACTCTGCTTTGCTTTAGCCTTCCAAGTGCTGGGATTTCAAGCATGAGCCACAGCAACTGGCAAGCATTTCTCAGAGACTTAATGATAGAACATTTTTGGAAGAGAACACTAACACAGCCAGAATCACTCTAATAAGCGACACAAACTGATATCAGGAGGTCACCTTTGTGCTTTTCAATATATAGCCACTTTTAATGTTTAGTAAGATACTCCAAATTAATTCCACATAACTATGCTATTTGACAATTTCTGATTTTCAGAAGTATTTTCTGGGAATTTAACAAAGTACATTGAGCACAATATATTTAAAACACTAGAATCTTCAAATTTAATAAGGAAATATTAAAAACAGAAAAACCTGGCTCCTAATTGTCCCTTACTACCCAACTTTTCTTTCCATCATTAATCAACCACATAGCAATCTTACCTACAAAATATAGATGTTATCAAAACTCCCAACATCCATTAATAATTACCTGAAGCTGGCAGGCAATATCAATTATACAAAGTCAATATTAAAAAAAATAAAAAACAGTAGCCTTCATTTATATCAACAGTCTATTCTCAAGGAAAGAAATTATTGGACTAGAGAGATGGCTCAATGGTTCAGACCTCTAGATGCACTTCCAGAGGACCCAATACCCTCTTCTGCCTTCCTTGGATACTAGGTGTGCATACATATATGCAAACAAAGCATTCATACACATAAAATAAATATTCTTTTTTTGGAGGGTTTTTCAAGACAGGGCTTCTCTGTAGCTTTGGAGCCTATCCTGGAACTAACTCTTGTAGACCAGGCTGGCCTCGAACTCACAGAGATCTGCCTGCCTCTGCCTCCCAAGTGCTGGGATTAAAGGCGTGCACCACCACCGCCCGGCATAAATATTCTTAAAAAAAGAAAAGAAATTAGGAAAATATTCCATTCAAAATAACGCCCCCCACAGAAGTATTTAGGAATACATCTAACCAAAGAAATGAAAGACTTTTAAAAACAAAAACTTCAAGATACTAAAAAAGGAAAACATGGAAGATACTAGAAAACAGAGATATTCCATGCTACTGAATTGGTAGAATTAATATTGTGAAATGGCTATACTACCAAAATTAATGTACAAGTTTGATGCAAAACCTAGTCAAATCCCAATGTCATATTTCACAGGTATAGAAAAACAATACAAGAATTCATATGAAACCACAAAATATCACAAATAGCCAAAGCAATCTTAAGGAGTAAAAATACCACTGGCAGTTTTATAATACCTGATCTCAAATTATACTATAGAGTTAAAGTGATAAACAGTCTGGTACTGGCATAAAAGTAGGGTAGACCAATGGAATATAATAAAGGACCCATAAATAAAACAAGGCTGTCAGGCATGGTGGCTCACATTTTTACTCCCAGCTTTTAGGAGGCAGAAGTAGGCAGGTCTCTGAGTTTGAGACCAGCATGGTCTACAGAGCGATTTCCAGGACAGCCAATGTAATGACTGTTCTGTCTCTTTAACTTTGGTAGCAGCCATCCATGTCCGTCTCCTGGCTTTTTTTTTTTTTTCAATTCCAGCCGTGCCATGGTGCAGTTTTATTGGTTCCAACCCTTTGCTCCCCTCTGCGGCTTGTGGCAGGGTGGCTCAGCCACAGGGTGGATCACACCTCTAGGTCTCTCTTATTAAGCTTAAAATCCCTGCATCTCAAAAATTGTGACTTTTCCATACAACATGTGACCACGCCATTTTCACTGAGGTTGAAGTCAGGTGATTTTGTCGCCATCTTGGCTGAGAGCCAGGTCAAGTGACCAAGTTCCACCATCTTTATTGACCTAGGTATTCCCTGCCTAGTGTTAACCCTGTTACCTTACCACCGAGCCAGGTCAGGTGACCAGGTTCTCCCATCTTTACTGAAGTATACCCTACCTTGTCCCCCGGTTTACTTATGTTTTTGTCTCTAAATTCCTCTTGCTGACTGTTACACATGTGTTTTATGCAGTGCCATGCCTTTGGTAGGGCCATCCACTTTGCCCAATTTCTGTCCACTCTGTGTGTGTGTGTTCAGACATGTAACTTAAACACACTTATGCTTAATGTTATAATTGTTCATTGCATCTCATTTCAGACTACAAAAACAGTAAGTCTCATAGTTTAAACTGGTATGTACTTTTAAGTTTCTTGCAAAATATATTAAGCTGTTCTCTACTATTGTCAGTTCTGCCATTACCCTTCTATTGCAAGCAGTTTTTTCTTCTTTCTGTCATTTTACGAATGTAAATCTTACCTGTTAAGTTGAGAGCCAATGCAGTAAAGCTCAGACCCAGCTCTCCAGGCAGATTCTAAACTGTAGTTATACCTAATAAACAGCCCTCAACTACTCAGAGATCTGGGAAATATGGCATTTATTAAAAAACTTTTCATAACAAACAGAGACAGGTTTGCTCCTAGTAGCAGCACTCTACTTCCTCCAAAGAAGACAGAAGACAAATGGGCACAAAACAACGTCCATCTGCAATTCGCTACAACTGCCAAGTGCTAAACATTTGGGAAAAACTGCCTTTCATCTAAACTAAAGATCTCCAGACGTGGACAGAATCACTGGAATCGACAGCCTAGCTGCTCGGCTCAAGGTAGGCTTGTCTTCCCACAAATTTCTTAGCCCACAGGATCTTCTGGAGTCTGACAGGCCCTGTGCTAAACAGTAAAAGGCAAATGCAACCTTCAGCAATCATGGAGGACCTTGAGGAGGAGTAGCTCTGTGCCAACCAAGTAAGTTCTCTGTCATTTTTTAATCAATATGTCAAGTAAAAATTTTAGCCTTCTCAAAGATCTCAGATGCAGTCTGATAGCTGAGAGGTTTTTTTCAGTTTAAAAGAACAACCTCACCAAACAAATTTCAAATCAAATTTCTCTCTCATGCTGCCTTCCATAATCTTAAAAATACTTTTCATTGTACAAAAATATCTGTCACAGTCATTCTGACATAAATATGCTACTGTTTATACAATGCATATGTCTAAAACTTCTGTTTTCACAAACCCAAAGAATTCTTGTGAGTTCCAGGGAGCCGAATTGAAGGATCCACCTTAAAACAGGTCAGATACATCCCCCTCAATCCCCTGGTCCTAAATTTTTTTTCTTAATTTAACTTTGTCCTCTGTTCTGCCAATACCTCAAACAGGTATAAGAGACACCAGACATTTTCACACAACAAACACCAGACAGGAGCAAAGAGACCATGCCAGGATGTGGCCAGCACCCAGCCTTCTCAGGTCCCCTCCCCCAAAGACGACGCTCACAAATAAGCAGGAAGCAGTCTTGAGAATCTTCTGCCCCAATTCCTTCAACCTGTGGTGCCTAATTTCCTGCTTTTTATTATAAGAAAGAGGTGGGAATGTAATGATTGTTCTGTCTCTTTAAGAGACAAGCCATGCCCACTCCCTTCCTGCCTACAGCCTCAGACCCCCATTTTCTCTCTCGCTGGTCCCCCTCTCGGAGAGGCAGCTGCTGACTCCCCTCTCTCTTCCTCTCTTTCTGTTCTCTCTCTCCCTCTCTCCCTCTCTCTATCTATCTCCCCCCTCCCCTTTTTCCTTTCCCTCAATAACCAACCTAATAAATGTTCAACTTTACTCTGCATGGTGTATCTGCCTCTCTCTCTTGCCTGCCCACTGCCGCCGCCACATGGCTGGAACCATTGGGAACCTGTCGTATGGTCTGGACCCCACAGCAAGCTGCTGGGACCCACAGCCACATGGAGACATGCGAGCATAGTCTCGGGTGCCCGCTCCACCCTGGACTGGCTATTTTGGGACCCGCATTCCCCTGCCTGCCAGGGAACTTGGGACAAAAGCATTACAGCCAGGGCTATACAGAGAAACCGTATCTTAAAAAACCAAACCAAAAAAAAAAAAAACCAAATAAATAAATAAATAAATAAAACACACAAGCACACACATGGACATTCGTACAAATGGTCAATAATGATTTTTTAAAATCCCTAGTCGGGGCGGGAAAAAAAAATAAAATATAATACCTAGTCATCAATGAAATGGAAATTTAAAACTACTTTGGGGTGGGGGGCAGAAATACCTACGACAGGGACTGGGAGGACATGGAGAGTAAACTTTCATTGGAATGTAGAATGAGAGAATAATTTTTAAAATAATAATAAACAAACATTTTAAAAAAAAAACTTAAAACAAAAAAAAAGGGAAAAGCCAAGCAGTGGTGGTACATGCCTTTAATCCCAGCACTTGGGAGGTAGAGGCAGGCTTAATTCTGTGAGTTCGAGGAAACCTGATCTACAGAGCTAGTTCTAAAACAGTCATGGCTACACAAAGAAACACTGCCAAAACAACAACAAAATAAAACAAAAAAAACCCTACTCTGAGATAGCCCCAGTCAGAATGGTTGTCTACCATTTGTTGGAGAGGCTGTGGAAAGAAAGAACCTTTATTCACTGTTGATGGAGTTACAAATTAATATAGCAACTGTAGAAAGGAGTTTGGAAATTTCTCAAAAAATTAAAAACAGAACTACCATATGACCTACCTATCTCACTCTCAAACATACACCCAAAAAACTCCATGCCCTACCATAGAGATATTTGCAAGCCCATGTTTGTAAGCCCAGATATTACTGCTTTATTCACTATAGCAAAGAATTAGACTTATTTGTCCATCAACAGATGAATGGATAATGAAAATTTGCTGTATTATATAAAATAGAACACTATTCAGCTCCGAAGAATTTTAAAATTTTCAAGAAAATGGACAGACTTAAACCATGTATAAAGCAAGGCTATACAATCTCAAAAAGAAAAATAACCACATTCTCCCTCATGTAAAAATCCAGCCAGTAACATAGGCAAATATATAAATATGTATATTAGTACCATGTAATATGCAAAAACATTCCACAAGCCCATCAGTGTCTTAGTCATTATCAGTAGACAGGAACTAAACAGACAACCTCAACTAGACAATGTGCGGAGTGAAAGACTTTAGGATACTGAGTCCTAAATGGTATGCCAAAGCCTTCTCCTAAGGGCCCAGAAACTATGCAAGAGGAAGCAGAAAGATTCAAGCAGTCAGAGGAAAGGGAGAACACCAAGAAAACAGGGTCTTGTGGACACAACAGGACTAATGCACATGGATTCACAGGTTTGTTGCAGCATGCATTGGGCCTGCACACAACCAAGTCAGATGAAATTCCAGTGCTAAGAGAGGAAGTGGACACGAGCTATCTCCAACTGACTATCATTTGCAAAGGAAAAATTAGTCATTTCCAACTGAGTTTCACTAGATATACATAACACACTTATGCCCAGCAGTTGATGGCCAATACAAAATATAACTCAATGGTATTCTTAGAAATTTTCTGTCTCACATTGCTTTGTTCAGGCAATTTTTTTTATTTTTATTTTTTGGCCTTACTGGTCTTTTGCTTGTATGTTATGATTTCCAATTTTGTGTTTTTATGAGTTTTGTTGTGTATAGGTGTGTCTCTCTGTGTATATATATTTCTCATGCTTTTTGTTTTTTTAAATATAATTCTGGTTTGTTTTATATGCCTGGTTTTTTTATTTTCCTAAATAAAGAGAGATGGGCAACAAGGAGCTAGATGGGCGAAGTGTGGAAAATCTGAAAGGAAATGAGGGAGGTGAAACCATGATCAGAATACATTGTATGAAAAAAATTATCAATTAAAAACAAAAAGTGGGGCTAAAGAGATAGCTCAGAGGTTAAGAGCACTGACTGCTTCTTCTGGAGGTTGTGAGTTCAATTCCCAGCAACCACATGGTGGCTCACACCCACCTGTAATGAGATCTGGTGTCCTCTTCTAGCCTACAGGGACACATGCAGGCAGAACACTGTATACATTCTCAAAAAAAATTAAAAAAAACAAAAAGCTACTTTGTGAACCACTTTGTCTAAGAACTTTTAATATGACCCTAAGGACATAGGTATATAAGGAAGTGTACAAGTCAAATATTTCCTGATAATAATAAATTTACTTTTAAAAAAATAAAAACAAAAGTTGGAGCTGGAGAGATGGCTCATTAGTTAAGAGCAGTGGCTGCTCCTCAGAGGTTCCAAGATCCCAGCAAGGACAAGTTGCTCACAACCTATCTATAAAGGGATCTGTTGACTTCTTCTGTCTGGTGCCCTTTTCGGTCATGTAGGTATACATGCAAATAGAGCTTTCATATAAATAAAATACATACATAAATAAATCTTTTTAAAAAAAAAAAGTCAGATGTGATAGCAGGCTGTGGCCTACAGGAAGGTTCTGTCCAGCGTCTGGATCCTGCAGCAGCTACATGGCATCATCCTGACTCCCCTTCTTTTCTATCTCTGCTTGGAAATCCCCCCTTGCTCTATTCTGTGCTGCCACAGGCCCAAAGCAGCTTCTTTATTAACCAATGATAATAAAACATATTCACAGTATATAGAGGAACCCCACATCACCTCCCCTTTTCTGTCTAAACAATAGAAGGTTTTAACTTTAACATAGTAAAATCATATATAATGAAACAGTTTTAAAGCAAGAATTACAGTTAAAATATTTAGTCCATTTACATTTGGCAAATTAAGGAAAATATTATTTATCTTATCTTTGTGAGTCTCAAGTTTTATATTTATTTTTTATAATTATAATTATCTTTTTTTAGCTCCATTAAAGATTTTAGAAGGATATAATACTACCTATGTAAGCAGGAAGTACATTGTAAGCAACTTTAAAATCTCTAGAATTGACAGAGACATCTCACTTCCTGGACAGTCACCCGAAGTTTTTTTGTAACAATGGGGCATCTATCGTTAGTCTACAGGCCCATAGCATCTGGCAGACTTTTTTATGAAGCAGAAAATTTTAAAGACAGTTTTGTCAATACTGGCAGTTTGTCAGTCACTTTTTTTGTGTGTCCTGCAGAATGTCTGGCAGACATTATGAAGCAGGAATGCTGAAGGACTGTCTCATCTTCTTTAGGCAACTTTAGCAGTCATTTTTTTGTGGGTCCTGCGTGTCCAGTTTATACAGCATACCATCAAGCAGTCCCAACAAGAGCAGTTTCTTGCACAAATGGCTGACAAACTCCATAAGGAGCCTCTTCGATGCCTATCATCCTCTTGAAGTAGATGCTGCTGCCAGGAGATGAGTATCATTGTCATGAAAAGTCCTTAATTTTTAAAACATTTTAAATACCATATTCTGTTAGTCTTTGAAAGGTTTGAAGAATACCTATTCATCTGTGTATCTAGAAAACCTAACTAGCATGACTACAAGCTTGACTACTATAAATGACTATCTATTCATCTGTATTTTTTAACTATACATTACATTTTTAGATGAGCTGCACAAACACAATACCTTAATCAAGAGTAGAAATATACATAACAAAATTGACCTTAAATTTGTATAAATAAACCAAGATCCATACCAACACAAAATATTCATCTCTATATCATATCCCCCTTTAATTGTTATAACAAACATTTATAAACAATCATTTAGGCAATTTGGGCATTGATTTTTAGACTACTTATTTGATTGGGGTGCTGTTAATCAGGTCTTTTATGAGATATCCTGTGTGGTAGGTCCATTTTTGACAGCAGCAGTCTTGAAGCTGTCATGGATGTTGGATCATCTGGTCCATTGCTTTAGGGGGTCTTGTTTGATCAAACCATATTAGTTGGTAAGGAATCTATAGCTTTTTATCCTCTGTGAAAACAAAAGCAAAACCTCTTTTCTACAGTAACATATCCTTAGACTCAAATTTTGAAGTCAAGATACCTTTAAAACATATATATATTAGTTTAGCTTAGCAGCCCATACAGTGAAATATCTCTCTGTCTTAGCTCATTTATAGTCAAAAAGTTTAAAGAAAACAGTAATATACATAATCTAGACTCTCTGTTATATTTCTTTATATGGCTTATTTTTTTACTCTATTACCTTTTTTACAAGTTTAGTATTCATTTTATTATCTTTACTCCTTTAGTTTATGACTGTACTCTTATAACTGTCTATATATACTCTCTTCCCCCCTCTTTCAAGCCTACTCACATTTATTCAGCTCTATGACTCATTTAGAGGGCTTTTTTATCTGAATTTGTCTTTACTGCATGCATATTTATAATTATTTTTTGATCAGGAGCATTTTTTTTAATGCTAAGCGAGCAAGGACCAACTCTGTGGCCCTGCTTTCCGCCCAGTCCTACTTGGCAGAGGCATGTTCACTGCCCCAGCTCCAGGGTAAGAGCAGGTCTATGTTACCATTAAGCAATTTGTAACACACTGCTCACAGATGCCATTTAAGTGTCCGGCCTCCTGAAAGAGCCAGAGCTGATTATACAACTAGCATGAACCAGAAAGCCCTCCCCTAAAGAAGCTGGGCAGTCTTCATTGTCAATGCTGAGTCAGGAAGACCTCTCTTAAAGGAGCCAGCAAACAGAGCCCATGGGGGGGGGGGGAGCAGGGGAGAATGTGGCTATGAAGAAGCTGCGCTACACTCTGTTCTTTTGTGTCTAAAATTTCTTTCCATTTTTTAATATTAGTGTAAAAGGACATGTGTGCCACTGCGCTTGGCAGTCAGAGGACAACTTTCAGGAGTTGGAAATTTCCCTTTCTACCTTGTGTACTGTTGTGTATTCCAGGCTAACTGGCTATTGAACTTCCAAACAATTCTCTTATAACCAACCACCTCTCATCTCACCACTAAGTGCTGAGATTACAGATAGATACAACCACATTTGGCTTTTTGGGTTTCTGTTTGCTTCATTTTTTTGTTTGTTTGTTTGTTCTCTGTTTCACAGCTCTGGCTGTTCTGAAACTCACTCTATAGACCAGGCTGGTCTTGAACTCAGAGATCTGCCTGCCTCTGTGTCCAAAGTGCTAGGATTAAAGGCATACACCACCACCACCCAGCTATATCTGGCTTTTTATATGTAGAAACTGTTTTTATACATTGAGAAATCTCATGAGCTTCTTCCACCAAATTTTGTTATAATTTTGTCTAAACAAAAACAAAAACAAACCAAAAAAAAAAAAAAACCATGTTTTTGTTTATGTAAAGGGAAGGGGAATCAGAGGACAATTTTCAAGAGCTGGTTCCCTCTTTTCACCATGTGAGTTTTAGGGACTGAGCTTAGGTTATGGCATCTTGACACACTAAACTAGCTAACCAGCCAGTGTTAAAATAGTCACCATCATCTGGCATAGCCAGTGCACTCATGAACTCACGACAACTATAGCTAACTGCTCAAGATCAAGTAGTGAAAACCATGCCAACAGACATTACTGATTAGACTCAGTGAGTTCCGGAAAGAAGTAAGGAATGAGTGGTGGTGAAGTGGGCATGGGATGCTAGAAGTGGATGTGATTGATCACAGTACACTGTTTAGGGGCTGAAGAGCTGGCTCAGTTGTTAAGAACACTTCCAAAGGACAAGGTTTTGATTCCCAGCAGCCACAAGGCTGCTCACAACCACCTGCAACTCCAGTCCCAGAGTACCCAATGCCCTCTTCTAGCTTCTACAGGCACTAGGTGAACAAACTGTACGCAAGCAAAACACTCATACACTAGACACATAAAAATAAAATGAATAAATTTAAATAAATATGTGTGTTTGTGTGTGTGTGAGAGAGGGAGAGAAAGAGAGAGACTGTGGGTGTATGTATATAGCGAAACATAATGGCACATACCTTTAATCTCAATACTCCAGAAGCAGAAACAGGGGATCTCTGTGAGTTTGAGGCCAGCCTGGTCTACATAGTGTGTTTCAAGATAACCAAGGTAATACACTAAGTCTCTCAAAATAATAAAAATCTTTTAAAAAGATACACTGATTACTATGTTTGAAATTATCAAGAAAATAAAGAATATTATATTTCTAAAATTTTAAATGTTATCTGAATGCTGACCATATAACTCCAGAATTATTAATAATTTGGAATATATGCCTTAAACTCTTTGTTTAATTTGCATAGTACGTACTAGCTTGGTTTTAGTTCATAAAACAGAACAATTTTATATTTGCTGTTGTAAAATTAATAGAGAGCACATTAATAAACATTTTTATATGAATTATTATGGTGTGTGTGTGATATTTCCATGTGCCTCCATTGTCTGGATAGTTTTTTACTTAATTCATACAGCATTTCCTCCACATTATTTTTATGGGTACTGTTGTATGTGTCTCTTTAAAGGAAGTTGTGAGATAAATTTATAGAAGTTGCAATAATTGTATCAAAAGTTACTGATAGTTAAAATATTTGTGGATATTTGCGAAATTGCTCCCCAAAATATCTATCCTAACTCCATCCTCCATCAGAGTGCTCCTTCTCTTGCACTCTCACTACTGCTGACATCATCTGTATTTGTCACCTATCGCCATCTGAAATTTGCAGAAAGTTTGACACTCTTTGGCTTCTGTGTTTATGGTCATTTCTACTCTCCAATCCTCTAATTCACAACCGCCATAATAATATAAATTATTCTGAAAAAAATCTTCAAAAGATAAACTTTCTATAGTTCAGAAATTTTCAATTAGTGTGCTATAATAAATTTAAAGACAGATAAAAATGTTCTTAAATTTTTCATTATGATTTATACATTTTAAATACTGTAATGGGAAGGACTACTTCCAGGTTCTCTACATGACAGAGATAAAACTTAAATTTATCTTATAATTTAATATTTCATCCATAAATCAATTCAAAGGGAATGAACACTATAAAATCAATCAGCATGAGAGTCTTATCCATTTACTTTGGTCTTTTTTCCTCTACTACAGTTTTTTGGTGTCCAGAGCTCACTATTATTTTGTAAATCATTCATGCTTTTGTTTCCTATTATAATATATATCACTGAAAAAAAGTCTTTCATTTCAATTGCTTGCTACTGGTATACAAAAAGAATAACTAAATTTTTTACTTTGATGTTTACACTTGTAATCTTGTGAAATTCATTAATTTTAAAAGTATTTTGGAGATTTCATAGGGTTATCTATATATTTAACTATTTTGCTTGTAAATAAAAACAGCTTGCTGGCCAGTGGTGGTACACACCTTTAATCCTAGCACTTGGGGGGCAGAGGCAGGTGGTTGGATCTCTGTGAGCTCGAGGCCAGTATGGTCTATAGAGCGAGTTCTAAGCCATCCAGAGCTGTTACACAGAGAAACTGAGAATCCCTGTCTCTGGGAGGGGAAAAAAAAGCTTTACTTCTTTCTGATTACTATGACTTTATTCTGTATTGAATTAGCTATCCCTTGTACTATATCAGTACAAGTAACAAAATTGAACATCCTTGCCTTATTTCTAATTTAGGATAAAAGTACTCTTTTTTTTTTTTTTAACCAAGGGTTATAGTAACTGTGGGCTTCACTGGACAGTGTAACTCTAATGTAAAGCCTAAGAGAATGGCATTTTAAAGAACAGCTGAGAGCCATGGAAGCCTAAGCACTCGTCTTGGATAATAGCAGTGGTTATGCCACATAGGTACTGAGTGCTATGTCACCTATCAGAGTCCAGATGTCTTTCCACCCAGCACTGGCTTTCCTATTACATCTTTATGAACAAGTATTTTGGGCTCTTCAACCTTATCTGAAGCCCAGGCCCAGACCCAGATGAACTATTACTATAATGGTGAAACACAGATACAAACCCCTGGCATACACTAAGTATAATACAGGTCTGGCAACCTCAAAAACAGTCTGTATCATCTCTAATGCCCTCTCACTGCTAGGACATGACATCTGAAAGGCTGTTTCTCTCCCAACCTCTGCTTACAGTGCTGGAGACAGCAGCTGCAGACCTGACTCAGGTAGGGAAATGAGAGCCAGGTTAAGGATGGAATCTGAGTCTGACCCCTTAAAACTTTTTCTGTATGGCTGTCTCAATCCTGGCACATTACTTCCCTGAACAAAAGAAACCAACTTGAGACTTACAGGACAGTTCAGCAGGTAAAGGCACTTGCTGACAAACCTGACCACCTAAATTCAACTGCAAGGTCCCAAATGGTGAGTGAAGGAAAGAACTGAAACCCAAAAGTTGTCCTCTAATATCTACATACATCAATGCACATTCATGCATGTATGTGTGCATACTCACTAAAATACGCAAATGTGCTAGGCGGTGGTAGCAGAAACCTTTAATGCTAGCACTTGGAAGGTAGAGACAGGCGAATCTCTGAGAGATAGAGGCCAGCCTGGTCTACAGAGAGGGGCTACACAAAGAAACCCTGTCTGAAAAAAAAAGTAGGACTGGAGAGATGGTTCAGTGGTTGAGAGCATTGCCTGCTCTTCCAAGGGTCCTGAGTTCAATTCCCGGCAACCACATGGTGGTTCACAACCATCTGTAATGAGGTCTGGTGCCCTCTTCTGGCCTGCAGACATACACACAGAATATTGTATACATAAAAAAAAGTAAATGTAATTTTTAAAAATTAAAGGTATGGGCTGGAGAGATGGCTCAGAGATTAAGAGCACTGACTATTCTTCCAGAGGTCCTGAGTTCAATTCCCAGCAACCACATGGTGGCTTACAGCCATCTATAATGAGATCTGGTGCCCTCTTCTGGTCTGTAGGCACACATGCAGACAGGACACTGTATACATGATAAATAAATAAATCTTTAAAAAAAAATTAAAGGTATGCCTTTAATCCCTGCACTCAAGAGGCAGAGACAGGCAAATTTCTATGAACTGGTGGTCAGCCTGGCTGCAGGCCAGCCAAGGCTACATAGAAAGACCTTGTCTCAAGAAAAAAAAAATTAAAACATGGGATTTCTGGTATGGGGGAACATAACTTGTTTAGGATATGTGAGGTCTTAGGTTCAAATCAATGCACCGTAAAACAATAATAGATATAAACCTTTTAATTTCTTGTTCTATTTTTAGTAAGTTGGGTCTACTGAAGCATTTGTCTATCTAAAGTAGGTGAATTAACTACATAGTTACTAATAATAATTATCTGTACGAGTTATCCCTCTTCAGTTCTAATAAAGTTCTTGTGCTTTTATTTTCCTTTTCTTTAATCAGTCTAGCTAGATTATCTTTTTATGTTGATCTTGATAAAACTGACTTCTGGAATCATTAATTTTTAAAGTTTTACACTTCCTATTTAATTGATTTTTGTTTCTTATTGCTTTTTAAAAATCTGTGTATTTGTGTGGTTTTGTTTTGTTCTGTTTGTTTTTCGAGACAGGGTTTCTCTTCTCTGTGTATCTCTGGCTGTCCTGGAACTCACTTTTGTAGATCAGGCTGGTTTTGAACTCACAGAGATCCACCTGCCTCTGCCTCTATGAGTGCTGGGATTAAAGGCGTGTGTGTGTTAATTTGAGTATGTGTGTGTGGAGTGTGTATGTGTGTGTCTAGACAGAGAGGAGCCAAGCATCCATACAAGTAGAGGACACCTTTCAGGACCCAGTTCTCTCCCTTCACCATGGGTCCCAGGGATTAAACTCAGGTCACCAGGCTTTCACACAAGCTCTCTTACCCAGTGAGCCATCCGGCTGCTCTATGCTGCTGTTTGAGACAGTTTCAATCTGCAGCCAGAGTAGCCTAAGCTCATGTAGTGCTGCTGCCTTGGCCTTCTGAGTGCTGGAATTAGAGGTGAGAGCTACTACATGGCTGTCTTGTAGCTTTATTATTTCCTTCACTTCTTTTGATTTACTAATATTCTTTATTTGCCTAGTTTTTTTTTTCTTACTTTTTTATTGAGACAGGGTCTTATGAAACCCAGTCAAACCTAGAACCCACTATGACGCCAAATCCACAACATCTCCATGATATGTCTGTATTATTAATGACAGATAAAGTAGACTTAATGAAAGAAAGCTTTACAGGTATAAAATTATTTAGTATAATAATCAGTAAGACATAATTCTATAACATGAAGGTTTAACACAACTTTAAAATAATTGAAAACATTAAAATGAAAATAGGTCAAACCTCCAACTATGTTTACTAGACATACAATACTGGCCAGCTGTTAGTGAATGATTAAAAAAAGCAAAGACACATACTTTTTGTCAATCAACTTGCCCTAACTGGTATTTGTAGAAACATCATTTTAGACAGCTATAGCATACATTTTAAGTCTATGTAGAAAGAGCACTATAATGTACCACATGCTGGACCAGAAAAACATCAAATAACTGACTTTAAAAGAAATGTAAGCCAGGCGGTGGTGGCGCACGCCTTTAATCCCAGCACTCGGGAGGCAGAGGCAGGCAGATCTCTGTGAGTTCGAGGCCAGCCTGCTCTACAGAGCAAATCTAGGACAGGCTCCAAAGCTATAGAGAAACCCTGTCTCCAAAGCTATAGAGAAACCCTGTCTCGGGAAAAAAGAAACATTATCTCACCTCAGAGGTTTGGGAATCACTAACAAGATAATAATAATGCCAAAATTTGTTAAAAATACTGCTACCACCAGGCACAGGTAGCACACGCCTTTGATTCCAGCACTCAGAAGGCAGAGGCAGGTGAATCTCTGAGTTTGAGGTCAGCCTGGTCTACAGAGCGAGTTCCAGGACAGCTAGGATGGGAAGATGCTCAGAAAATAAACAAAACTTTCCACAAGTTTTGTGTTGCAATTAAAGCAGACCACAGAGAATGTTACACCTTCTAACAGTTACAGGAGGATTGATTATCAAATTAACAGATTAAGCAAAGTAATAGCGTATGTC
Source organism: Ondatra zibethicus (assembly GCA_004026605.1). Lineage (NCBI taxonomy): Eukaryota > Metazoa > Chordata > Mammalia > Rodentia > Cricetidae > Ondatra > Ondatra zibethicus. The sequence goes on along the minus strand of PVIU01015274.1, from coordinate 24,147 downwards.
TGTAATCACAGCACTTGGGGGGAGGGGAGGCAGAAGGATGAGGATCAATGCTAGTGTCAGCTACACAGTAAGTCAAGGCCAGACTAGATGAAAGGAAATTCCCAGGGGAGAACGGGGTAATGAAAGGTAGCACAATGATTTGAGCACTTATTGCTGTTGCAGAGGACTAGACTCCTAATACTCACAAGGTGGCCAGGGATTTGATGTCCTCCACAGGCACCAGGCATAACATGGTACATACACATACAGAGACAAAACAATCAATAAAATAAAATGAACAGATCTAAAATAAAAAATTTTTAAATAGACAGCAATGAGGCACTGCTGCTATACATGCAAGGGAATCCAGTTTGAACCCTAGCACCTATATAAAAGCCATCATGGAAAGAAGTTGTAACCTGGGCACTGAGAGCACAGATACAGGCAAATCCCAGGAGCTCACTGGCCAGCAGATCTAACTGAAATGGCTAGCTTCAGAATCACTGAGGGCTTCCAGGTCCAGTAAGAGACTCTCAAAATACAAAAAAAAAGGTGGCAAGCAATGCTATGAGATGGTGCTCTTGTACACTGTAAAGATTTGTCATTTGTGTTGGTTTTAATAAAAAACTGATTGGACAGTAGCCAGAAAGGAAGTATTGGAGTATAGGCAGGATGATCAGACTAGGAGAATTCTAGGAATTCTAGGAAGAGAAAAGGCAGAAGGACGCAGTCACTAGCCAGGTACAGAGGAAGCAAGATGCCTTACTGAGAAAAGATACCAAGCCAGGTGGCTAAACATAGACAAGAATTATGGTTTAATTTAAGTTGTAAGAGCAATAATAAGCCTGAGTTAATAGGCCAAACCTTTTATAATTAATATAAGTAAGACTCTGTATATTTGAGACTGAATGGTTGTGGGACCGGGTAGGACAGAAACTTCAATTTACAAAGCAAAATAGAGACAGATATCCACTAACCCTCCTCTGGCCTCTACACACATGCACATGTACATCCACAGACAGACACGATAAACAGGGCTGAAAGTTGAGTTAGTTGTTAAAAGTACTTGTTGCTATTGCATAAGACCTGGGTTTGGTTCCCAGCACCCACATGGCAGCTAACAACTGTCTGTAACTCCAGTTCCATTACCTCTACTGGCCTCCATGCCCTTTACTAGTCTCTGTGGGTGGCAGACAAACAGACTGTAAACATACATACATTACATGCAAGCAGGGAAAACACTCAAGCACATAAGTAAAAATAAATAATAAATGTGATTTTAAAAAGTAAGGGACCAACAATGTACTCAGTAGGTAAGAGGATTTGCTGCCAAGTCTGATGACCTGAGTTCAATTCCCAAAACACACACAGAAGGAACTTCCAACTACAGGTGTCATGGTGCACACACAAGGACATGCACACATGCAAATAAATAAAACAAAACATTTCTTTTAAAAAGTCAAATGAGAGCTGGGCAATGGGGGCACACGCCTTTAATTGCAGCACTCAGGAGACAGAGATAGGCAGATCTCTATGAGTTCGAGGCCAGCCTGGTCTACAAGAGCTAATTATAGCAAAGTTAGGGCTGCTACACAGAGAAACCTTCCCCAAAAAACAAAACAAACAAACAAACAAATAGAAGAAGGGGTTGGGCAGTGGTGGCAAAATAATCTCTGTGACTTCCAAGACAGCCTGGCCTACAGAACAAGTGCCAGGACAGCGAGAATTAATGCACAGAGAAAACCTGTCTCAAAATAAATAAATGAAGGAATCAAATAGTAAATGAATAAATTTAAAAAGACAGAAGGAAAAAATATAAAAAAAAAACAGAAGGGTAAATACTTAATGCAGAAAAAAAAAATCTTTCAAATCCAAGGCAAACTGACAGTTTTTCAGACATATAAAAGCTAAAAGAGGGGCTGCAGAGATGGCTCAGTGGTTAAGATGGCTCAGTGGCTGTTCTTCCAGAGGACCGAATTCAATTCCCAGTACCCACATGGCAGCTCACAACTATTTGTAGTTCCAGTTCCACAAGATCTGACACCCTCACACAGACATTCATGCAGGCGAAACACCAATGCATATAAAATAAAAATTAAAAGAAGCTAAAAGAATTAAATACTAGCAGGTCTGTATAAAAAAAATGACATTTTTCCTTTTTTTTTTTTACCTGATTTTGTCATCTTTTGTATTATTTGTGTATTAAAGGAAAATTGTTAGCAAGGAAAATTATACTATATGGAAATTAGAATCAACCTTAAAAATATAATGTAAATGCATGATGGATCGGATACATGGATTTTCTCTCAACTTGAAAGCTATTCTTTTCTGCCTTATTTTATGTAACAGAATTAGCCCTTCTATACCTTCCCCTTTTGCCAGCTGGCAAACTGTTAAACTTTATAAGTAAAGAGTATTTGGAAGAATGTTCCAGAAGGGTCTTCTCTTTCCATTATACTGTGTTTACCTGCTTATTCCAATAATGGCTTTCCCAGACACCAACTCCCCATCAAGTCAGTATTTCTCTCTCTGTCGAGATACACACACATGCATTCAAGTAGTTTCAAAAACTGTTAGACCCTCCAGAGAGCAACTATTCACCAATTTCAGCAGTCCCTGATATGGGGGTAGCTGCTCAGAAATTCTGCCAAAGCCCCAACTGATGACTTTGCCAAATTTAATACATAGCTTTTTAGTAACTCTTGTAGTACCCTGGTGGGAGGTTTCATGCTTGCCAACAAAAGTCTGCAGAATCTCAAACCTCTCCAGCATCCAGTGGACTTCACACTTTCCAACAAGACCTGAATCTCAAGACTCAAGGCTAGGAAGTCAAGCACTGTCCAAATGCACCCAAGCTTTACTACTCTCTCTCAACCCTAGTTAGAGCAGTAGCTACCTGTTATCATATAAAACCTACCATTTTATATGCCTTAGAATTCTATTTATATCTTAAAGTTACTTTTCCATTGTTGTTTCCTAATTATACTTTGTTGGGGTTGGAGGACTGAGACAGTCTTATGCAGTCCAGGCTGACTGAACTCAAGTAGCTCGGACCTGCCTCCACCTCCCATGTCTTGGGACTACAGGTGTGCATCACCTTGCCCAGCTTTTCTAACTCTTGATATCAAACTTTCCACATTCAAATACTATATGCTTTTTGTTCCCTACTGACATCACAAGAGACAGACACAATGGAACTGTAACCTGGTTGGGTTAAATCCCTGGGCTATATAGTACAGGACCTAAACAGCAACCACAGTAGTAATAACGCCTGGCATGCAGAGGCATTAAAGGTGACCTCACTATCACCTGTAATTGGGTATGGTTACATGGCAAGTGAAGCAAACATGCAGAAAATACACTTCATTGTTAAAGCAGTAGTGGTGGCTACAAAGTCTATTACTTGAAAAGGATTCTCTATATATTCTTGAGCAGTTGTAGAAGAAAATAAATTTAGATCCATTAGCTCAACTCAAATAACATTCAAGAAGAACAGAGGACAATTTGCCATAAACTTACAAAAAAACTCTACACAAAGAAACCCTGTCTCAAAAAACCAAAAAGCAAACAAACTTACAAACAGACCTTTAATTCCAGCACTCAGGAAGCAAACACAGCAGATCTCTGTAAGTTTGAAGCCAGCCTGATCTACTAGTCAGTTCCTGAACACCCACTGCTCATTACAGGAACTGCTGAATTATAAATCAGGATAATTCAGTCTCACTGGTTTTTTTTCTTACCTGAGTAACAGCAATTACTAAGAAAAAAAAATGTGACTCTGAAACACAATAAAGACAAGTGATTGTACCAGAATGAAACTAACAATTTCAAACCTTCAGTGGAAATAACTTATCCTTCTGAACGTAAGAAATGCCATTCTTTTCTTTGAAGTCCTGGGTTTTTATCTTTCTGTGACATAAATGCCTTGCAGAAAGATTCTCATTCACCTCAAAACTGATTAACAATTCTACTACCACTAGATCAGTGGTTCTCAACCATCTTGATGCTGTCAACCCTTTAATACAGTTCCTCATGCTGTGAGGACCCCCAAACATATAATTATTTTCATTGCTACTTCCTAACTGACTTTGTTGTTATGAATGGTAATATAAATTTCTGATATGCAAGACATTTGATATTCAACCCCTGTGAAAGGGTCATTCAACCCCAAGAGGGGCAATGATCCACAGGCTGAGAACCACCGCACTAGATCTACAACCAAGACCAGCCTTGGCTGAATGGTGAATTCAAGGCCAGCCTGGAATATGCTGGGAGATACTAAGAGAAGCTGGACATTGGTGACACCCGCCTTTCATTCCAGCACTTAGGAGGCAGAGGCAGGTGGATCTTTGTGAGTTCAAGGCCAGCCTGGTTTACAAAGTGAGTTCCAACTTTACACAGAGAAACCCTGTCTCGAAAAAGAGGGGAAAGGATAGAAACCTGGGAGCTACATGTAAAAATATTCAATCATAGAGTGCTGTTAACATAGGGTGTTGTGATTTAACATAGGTTCTCTAACAGCTTACTTGGGCACTGGTAAAAACTTAAGACAATTACAGTCATATTTAGCAAAGTTGAATTACAAGAGTTTCACTGGTTTTATATGGAAGAAGGAAACCAGAGGCTTTAGGAAACAAAAAGAGAGTGAACTTAACCTCTACAATCTGCATACCTACTACCCAACAATTAATATATTCCCTGCAAATGCCTAAATGGGCCACTGTTGTAGAAAATGGACCTCTGCGCAAAAGAGCCATTTTCATCAGACCGCTGTGCCTGCTTACAAGAGACCACCACAATCAAGCTTAAACCAACTGCTGACATTCCTTTATAGAAGGACGGGGTAGGGAGAGTCACTGAACCTTCACCTCAGATTCCAGACACTCCTCCCAGCCATATGTAAACAGTCCCAACTGCAAAATAGCCTCAGGGTCTCCAGAGGTGCTAAAGTGAATTGGCTAGGTTTAACTGAAAGGGTTCCATCTAATGCAGCAATAAAGAAACCCATCATCCTATGCTGGGTGAAGACTTTTCAGCATGACTACTTTGGGGTTCATGCTCCAGGAAGAAACTTCAAGCTCTTTAAGTAAGTAACCCTAATACTCACTGGCTCCCCCAGGGTAATTGCACTTTTGAGTTTTAGAAACAAAACAAAAGCAAAGCAAAGGGAAGGAAATCACATATCTTTTTAAATATTACCACAGGGAAGATGGCTCAGTCAGTAAAGTGCTTGCTTTGCAAGTAAGAAGACCTAAATTCTAACCCCTAGAACCTACAAACAAAAAAATAGCCAGGTACGGTGGCATATACCTGTAATTCAGTAATGGGGAGGCAAAGCAGGTGAATCCCTAAGGCTCACTGGCCACATGGCTGCCCAGATAGACACATACTAATCAGCAAGCTCTAGGTCAATGGAAGACCCTTGTCTCAAAAACCAAGGTGAAAAACAGCTCTCCAGGAGCAGCACTCAATTATCATCTCAGGTCTCCACACACATACATACATGGGCACCTGAACACAACACACACATAGCACACAGTTCCACTGTAGAAGAAACCGTGTAAGGAATCACCAGGCTAAGGAAAGAATCTTCACCAGAAGACAAGGACAACTATAGAGCAGCAGCTGCTCTCAGCTAAGTCATGAGTATGCTGACATATAAAATAACAGGACTTTCATGGAGGGAGAAGCAATAAGGTCAGATGTCTAAGACAGGTCAAATAACAATGTCTCTGTGTTGCAGAATATTATTTTAAGGTGTATTGCTTTTGTTTATGTTGTATTTAACTCTATGAAGAGTCACCCAGCCAGCCATGGAATAAGAGTGAACATAAGATATACAGAATGAAGGAAAGAAAAAAACCAAGATTCAAAAGGCAGTTGGAATAATTTAAGTGAAGAAAACCTGGCAAGAAGCAAGCCAAGCTAAGACCAGGCATTTATAAGTAAGAATAAGCCTCCACATGAGTATTTAGGAGCTGGGTGGTGGGCTAAAAAGAGCAAAAAGCATAAAATACTGACACAACATCTCTGAAAGTCGGGCATAGATTTGGTGATTATTAGACTGCTTAGCTGGTATTTTATAATTTTTATTATAGATTACATATATACACATACGTATGTATGTATGTATATATTTTGCCATCATGTATATAAGCATCACATGCGTGCCAGGTGCACTCAGAGGCTAGAAGAGGGTGCCAGATCCCCCACAACTGGATTTACAGGCAGTCCTAAGAACTGAATCTGGGTCCTCCTAAAGAACAGCCAGTATTCTTAGACACTGAGCCATCTCTCCATTCCCCTCCTAAGTGATCTTAAAGAGGAAATTTTCAGCCAGGCATATTGGTGCAAAAACAAAAACTACTACCTTAAAGTAAGGAAAGGAAAAATAACCAAAATACAGACACAAAAATGAAAAGAAATCAGGAACTGGTATAATCTCAGCCCGTAATTTTACAAGGCTTCTCTGAGAACCAATGAGTGAATAAAAACACTTGATGGCCTGAGCTCAGTACCCAAATCACACCACAGCAAAGAATCAACCTCTGAAAGCTATCTTTTGACCTTCACGTGTACACTATACACACATGCCCACACTCAAAACACATACCACACATACACACTGATAACTTAAAAAAAAAAAGAGGAAAATATTTTTCTTGAGTTTGGACTTTGGTCTATAAATGCCATTTGACAATAAAAAGTACAAGGAATTCTTCAAAAACTGGTTAGCTCTAAGGCTACCATAGTAACATGGTGATTAGGAGCCCAGATAAATCTTTCAAGGACAGAAAGAAAACAACCTTTCTAGTATTTCTCAAGGTAAGGAATCCTCTGGACACACAGACGGACAGACGGAAGGACAGACAGACAGACACACACACACACACACTTTCTTTAAAAATTAAATGGTTGCTCCAAAGCCACAGAAAAACTCTGTCTCGAAAAACCAAAAAAAAAAAAAAAAATTAAATGGTTTATTTTCCTCTCATGTGTGTGCAAGTTTTGCCTCCATGTATGTATGTATGTGCACAATGTACATGCCTGGTGCCCACAGAAGTAAGAAGAGGGTGTCAGATCCCCTAGAACTGCAGTTATAAATGGTTCCCAGCATATGTGTGCTAGGAATCAAATTCTGCTTCTCTTAAAGAGCAACAAGTACTTCTAACCACTGAGTCCCAATAAATTCAACTTAAAAACAAATTTTTTAGAGGCTGGAGAAATGCCTCAGTGGTTAAGTACACACACTGGCTGCTCTTCCCCAGACGACTCATTCAGTTCAATTCCCAACAAACACATAGCAGTTAACAAACATCTGTAACTCCAGTCCCAGGGGATCCAGTACCCTCTTAAGACCTCCATGGGCAGGCACTTCATGCATGTGGTGCACAGACACACACTCAAGCAAACGTTCATATGTATCAAATAAAAATTAAAATCTAGGGCTGGAGAGATGGCTCAGTGGTTAAGAGCACTGGCTGCTCTTCCAGAGGTCCTGAGTTCAATTCCCAGCAACCACATGGTGGCTCACAACCATGTGTAATGAGATCTGGCGCCCTCTTCTGGCGTGTGGGGATACATGGAGGCAGAATGTTGTATACATAATAAATAAATCTTGAAAAAAAAGAAAGAAATGCTTCTATGATGTAAAACCTTTTAAAAAAATTAAAATCTAGCCAGGAAGTGGTGGTGCACGTCTTTAATCCCAACAGAGACAGGCAGATGTCTGTGAGTTTGAGGTCAGCATAGTCTACAGAGTGAGTTCCAGGACAGGCTACAAAGCTACAGAGAAACCCTGTTTAGAAAAACCAAGAAAAAAATATCTAAAAAAATTATTTAAGAAAAGAGCCAGGCACTAGTGGCACATACCTTTAACCCCAGCACTCGGGAGGCAGAAGCAGGCAAATCTTTGAGTTTGAGGCCAGCCTGGTCTACAGAGCTAGTTCGAGGCTACACAGAGAAACCCTGTCTCAAAATAAAAAATAAAAGAGAGAGAGAGCATTAAGGAGAGACGATAAAGCCTGTTGTGGTAGCACATGACTTTAATCTCTGCACTCAGAAAGAAGAGGAAGGAGAATCACTATGAGTTTGAAACCACCTTGGGAGGGAGGGAGGGAGGGAGGGGAAAGAGGTTAAAGAGACTCAGGAATGAGTTAAATTGTTCTGGAAAATCTAAGTAAACTTGAACTTGGTGATAATTTCATAAATATGACATCAAAAATACATGGTACAAAGTAAAACAAGCCGGGCAGTGGTGGTGCAAACCTTTAATCCCAGCACTTGGGAGGCAGAGGCAGGCGGATGTCTGTAAATTCAAGGCCAGTCTAGTCTACAGAGGGAGTTCCAGAACAGCTAGAATTGTTACACAGAGAAATCCTGTCTTGAAAAAAAATAAAAATTTCACAAAAAGTAAAAAATTTCCAAACTTCTGTGCATCAAAAGATATGTTCACAAGAATGAAAATATAGTCCAGGGATGGGAGAAAATATTTGCAAATCACCTAAGAGTTCAACAGCCAGAAACTAGGTGACGGTAGCACATGCCTGTAATCCTAGCACCTGGGAGACTGAGAAAGGGAGCTGACAAATTATAGGCTAACTCAAGCAACACAAGTTCCAAGCCAGCCCCAGCTAAACAACATGACCCTATCTCAAGGAAGAGTTTAGTATGTAGAATATATGTATAAAAGTTTCCACAATTGACCAATGAAAGACAAACTCAGTTAAGGACCAGACAAAGAACAAAGATTTTAAATAGACATTTTACCAAAGAGGGTATACCAATGGCCTATAAGCAGATGCAAAGATACTCAACATTATTATTAGAAAAACATGCCATGCAATGGTGGGTGCACACCTTTAATACCAGCACTCAGAGGCAGAGGCAAATGGATCTCTTGTTCTAGGCCAGCCTGGTCTACAGAGAAGTACCAGAACAGCCATGGCTATTGTAAAGAAACCCTAGCTCAAAAAAAAAAAAAAAAAAAGGAAAGAAGAGAAAGAAATAAGGGGAGGGGAGGGGGAGGAAGGAGGGGAGGGGGAAAATGAACAGAGGTGGGGTTGGAGAGAAAGGCTCAGTGAGTAAAGGCACATGCCACTAAAATGGGCAACCTGAGTTCAGTCCCTAGGACCCAAAAAGTGGAAATAAAAAACCAATTCCTAAGACGTTGTCCCCTGACTGTGCAACATGGCATGTCTGAGCACAAATACACTAAATGTAATAACAAGAAATAAAAAAAATAAAAATTAAGGGGGTGGGCTGGAGAGATGGCTCAGTGGTTAAGGGCACTGACTGTTCTTCCACAGGACCTGGGTTTAATTCCCAGCACCCACATGGCAGCTAACAACTGTCTGTAACTCCAAGATCTGACACCTTCACACAGACATGAATGCAGGTAAAACACCAATATACATAAAATAAAATAAAAAATTATAAAAAAAAAATTAAGGGAAGCAGGGTTCAATTCCCAGCACCTACAATGAGGCAGCTCACAACCATCCAATCCTAGAGGATACAATGCCTCTGGCCTCTTTGGACACCTGCATTCACACACACATAACTACATACATGTGGCCTTAGGGTTTCTATTGCTGTGATGAAACCATGACAAAAGCAACTTGGGAAGGAAAGGGTTTATTTGGCTCACACTTCATAGACACTGGTCATCATCAAAGGAAATAAGGACAGGAACTCGGAGCAGGAACCTGGAGGCAGGAGCTGATGCAGAGGCCACAGAAGACTGCTCTTTACTGGCTTGCTCTCCATGGCTTGCTTAACCTTCTCATAAAACCCAGGACCACCAGCCCAGGAATGGCACCATTCACAATGGGCTAGGCGCCCCCCCATCAATTAAGAAAATGCTCAGGGGTTAGAGAGATGACTCAGTAGTTAAGAGCAATGGCTGTTCCTCCAGAAGTCACTCACATGGCAACTAACAACCTTCTATAATGGGAGCCAATGCCCTCCCTCTTCTAGAATGCAGATGAAAATATAGTCATATACATAAATAAATCCTTCATTTAAAAAAAAAAAGCTGGGTAGTGGTGGCACACGCCTTTAATCCCAGAAGAGGCAGGCGGAGTTCTATGAGTTCGAGGCCAGCCTGGTCTACAAACTGAGTTCCAGGACAGTTAGGGCTGTTATACAGAGAAACCCTGTCACAAAAAAATCAAAAAAAAAAATTAAAGAAAAGAAAATGCCCTCCAAGCTTGCCTACAGCCAGATCTTAAAAAGGCATTTTCTCAACTGAGGCTCTCTCCTCTATGACCCTATGACCCTTAGCTTGTGTCAAGTTGATATAAAACTAGCCAATATACATACCTATAATAAAAATAAATCTTAAAAGATAAATTTAAGGGGCTGGAGAGATGGCTCAGCAGTGAAGAGCATTGCCTGCTCTTCCAAAGGTCCTGAGTTCAATTCCCGACAACCACATGGTGGCTCACAACCATCTGTAATGAGGTCTGGTGCCCTCTTCTGGCCTGCAGGCATACACACAGACAGAATATTGTATACATAATAAAAAATAAATTTTTAAAAATAAATTTTTAAAAAAAGATGCCTTTACAAAAATCAAAGGAAACAAGAAAGCAAGCAAATCCAAGTCATAATAAGATACTATCTCATTTTCACTAGTGTGGTCACTGCCAAACAGGAAAAAGAAAATAACAGGGGAGCTGGAGAGATGGCTCAGAGGTTAAGAGCACTGATTGTTCTTCCAGAGGTCCTGAGTTCAATTCCCAGCAACCACATGGTGGCTCAAAACCATCTGTAATGAAATTTGGTGCCCTCTTCTGGCCTGCAGGCATACATGCAGACAGAACACTGCAAACAAAATAAATAAATAAATCTAAAAAAAAGAAAGAAAGAAAATAAGAGGGGCTTATGCAGACATGGGAAAGCTGTAGTCTCCATACACTCCTTATGGGTGGAAAACAGTACAGCAATAGTCCTGTGGTGCCTCAAAATGACAAACATAGAATCCCTATATAACCTAGCAAATGCCAAGTATGTATTCTAAAAAAAAAAAAAAATGAAAGGCAGAGACTCAGATACTTTATAACAATGTTTACAGAAGCATTACAACAGACAAACCTACAAGACCAACTGATGAATGAAAAAATAAAATCTGATAAATACAATGGAATTTTTTTTCAGGTGTAAGAGGGAATGGGAAATTATGGCACATGTGACAACTGGTGTAACCTTGAAAATGTTATCCTGAGTAAATCAATCAGACCTGACAGGACAAATGCATGATTCCACTTACATGAAATACCCACCAGAAACAGAAAATAAGAGTTTTTCAGGGATGGGAAGAGATCTATGTGGAATGACTGCTTAGTGTGTAAGTTTTCTATTTGGGCTAAAATAAGTGGTGATTGTTTCATTACACCATAAATGTACTTATAAAGCCATTGAATTGTACATTTTTTTAAAGATTTAATGTATATGAGTGCTCTGTCTGTATGACAGGGAATTGAAGTCAGGACCTCTTGAGTGCTCTTAACCTCTGAGCCATCTCTCCAGCCCCTAACATAATTTAACATTTCTTTTCTTTTCACAAAGTTATTATTACACTCTCATGTCTACCTTTATACCCCAAAAATAAAGTAAGAGACTGAAAAGTGCCAGCCGCAACTCTAAGTTCATATATATGCAAGCATAGACATTGTCATGGAAAGTAAGTGTATTTTTACAAACACATAAACATAGTGTTTATACATATTCAAAGTATCTCAAATTTACTATGTGGAGTTTGAGCATGAAAACGAATACAACTACAAAAATTACTTTGTAATGTAAACCATAAAACTGTAATTTTACAGAAAATATGGCGATCAGATTTAGATTTTTTTTTGGTTTGTCGAGACAGGGTTTCTCTGCGGCTTTGGAGCCTGTCCTGGAACTAGGCTGGTCTCAAACTCACAGAGATCCGCCTGCCTCTGCCTCCCGAATGCTGGGACTAAAAGCATGCGCCACCACTGCCCGGCTTAGATTTGGTATTTCATAACACAATTTTTAATAATCATGTGTAAGCTACTTATAAGCCTAATCTAAAAACATATCTTAGAAAATTAAGGTCTTATAATTTTAAAGTATAATAATTCATGAATAATATTCCCAATTACCCTAGGTTTTGTTTGCTTTTTTTGTTTCCAAGACAAGGTTTCTCTGTGTAGTACTGGCTGCCCTGGAACTTGATCTGTAGATCTGGCTGGCCTCAAACTCACAGAAATCCACCTGCCTCTATTTCCCAAGTGCTGGGACAAAAGGCATGCACCACCATGCCAAGCTCCTGCCCTGGTTTTAAAGTGTAGAACAAAGAAAGAATGCTGATCTTTACCCATACACAGAAAGGTATAAACTTGGTTCTCTATGTAACAGACACAGACAGGTAATGGTACTGATCCATCTACTCCTCTACCCTAGGTTCACAAATTGAGAGACTGGAATTCATACATAATCTAATTAAAATCAAATCAATAGTCTGTACTATTATCTGTTAAAATCCAAAAATTATCTGTTGTTCTATCTGCGCACAAACAAGAAAATAAGACACTAGGAAGATTATACATAATTTAAGGTTTTGACACAACTGTCTCAAAACAATTGATCTCGGGCTAGAGAGCACTCAGCAGTTAAGAGCTCTTCCAGAGCCGGGCGGTGGTGGCACACGCCTTTAATCCCAGAGGTAGGTGAATCTCTGTGAGTTCGAGGCCAGCCTGGTCTACAAGAGCCAGTTCTAGGACAGCTAAAGCTACAGAGAAACCCTGTCATGAAAAACCAAAAAAAGAAAAAAAAGAGCTTTTCCAGAGGTTCTGAGATCAATTTCTAGCAACCACATGGTGGCTCACAACCCATATGTAATGTGATATGATTCCCTCTTCTGGTATGCATGAAGACAGAGCACTCATTCATAATCATGAAATACATGAATAAATAAATCTTTAAAATAAATCACTCTCCCTTCTAAACATAATACAATACAATCATTAAAATTCCTAAATCTGGGGCTGGAGAGATGGCTCAGTGGTGAAGAACATACTGCACTTTCATTTTCACAGGTCCTAAGTATGATTCCCAGCACCCATGCCAGGAAACTCCCAATTGCCTGTAAATCCAGCTCCAGGGGGATTCAACACCCTCCTTCCTTATTCTGAGGGCACCTGCATTCACAGAAACAAACATATGCACATAATTTAAAATGACAATTTAAAGACATACAACCTTAAACCTAAAACTCAGGAGGCAGAGGCAGGTAGATCTCTATGAGTTGTAGGCCAGCACAGTCAATATAGAAAGTTCAAGGGTAACCAGGGCAATGTAGTAAGAACCCTGTCCCAAAAGCTAACTCTGAAGACTAGAGAGACAGCTCAGTGGTTAGGAATACTCGCTGCTCTTGCAGAGGAGTTGGGTTAGGATCCCAGCACCCATATGATGGCTAACAATCATTGGTAACTCCAGTTCCAGGAAATATGAAATCCTAATCTGACCTCCAAGGGCACCAGGCATGCACATGGTGCACGTGCATTCATGTAGACAAAACATTCAAACACATAAAATAAATCAACAAAAAAATAAATCCTTTTAGCTGGGTGGTGGTGGTACCCATCTTTAATCCCAGCACACAGGAGGCAGAGGCAGGGGGATCTCTGAGTTTAAGGCCAGCCTGGTCTACAGAGCGAGTTCCAGGATAACCAAGGCTACAAAGAGAAACCCTGTCTCAAAAGCAAAGGAGGAAAAAAGTCCTTTTATTAAAAAAAAAAAAATTCGGGGCTGGAGAGATGGCTCAGTGGTTGAGAGCACTGACTGCTCTTCCAGAGGACCCAGGTTCAATTCCCAGCACCCGCATGGCAGCTCACAACTGTCTGAAGATCCAGTTGCAGGGGATCTGACACCTTCACACCAATGCACATAAAGTAAAGTTAAATAAACCATAAAAATATTTAAAATAAAAAAAACTCAAATCAGTGGAGCCCTTTGAGCACCTATTGTGTTAAGGTCATAAATACTCTGCAAAAAGCAGTAAAATGAACTCTGGCCTAAAGGAGCTGAGTTTGGCTAGAAAAATAGCACATATTATCCAAAATGAATATGAACACAAAACCTAGCATGTTTCTCCCATCAAACAGTATACCTCAACTTTCTAATGATTGAAGATGATTAAGATTAAAGACAGTAAGAATCTTAAATCCCACTTCATCCATGAAATCAGATTAAATAACTTTACACATCATATAGGTCTATGTAAATACCTGTAACAAGGCACAAATCATTTTAGATTATATTACATGTTAGGCATGCATGTACATGCCTGTAATCCCAACACTTGGAAAAGAGAGGCAGAAGGCAGGAGTGCAAGGTAAACCATGGATTCAAATCTAAGTCAAGGCCAGCCGGGGCTACATGAAATTGTTCTAAAAAATTTCAAAAACAGAAAGAAAACTGTACTGAACAGCTCCCACCAATCTGCCTATAATAAAACTTAACATTTTGGATGGGGGGGCATTTGTATCACAGAAATCAACGCTTTTGAACATTTTAACAAACTATCAAAGCCGGGCCGTGGTGGCGCACACCTTTAATCCCAGCACTCGGGAGGCAGAGGCAGGCGGATCTCTGTGAGTTTGAGGCCAACCTCGTCTACAAGAGCTAGTTCCAGGACCAGCTCCAAAGCCACAAAGAAACCCTGTCTCGAAAAACCAAAACAAGAGAAAGAAAGAAAAAGAAAAGAATATGGTAAACAAGTATCTAGAAAAAAAATGTCAATAGTAGAATCTAGGAGTTTGGGTATGCAGTTGCACCCTGAATTAAAGCTGTAGTTTTACTTTTCTTGATAGTTATAAACAGTTTCCTAATAAACTACTGAGGGAAAACATTTGCTGGTGTATCGTTAATGATTTTAAGAGGAGAAACAAACTCCCTAAGGCTAGGAGTGCACCTCAGTGGTAGACGCTTGTATCCCAGACCTTAAAGCCCAGCACTGGAAGAGTAAAATAAGAAAAAAAGAGAAAAGTACAGACCTAAACAGAGAACTCTCAACAGAGGAATCTAAAATGGCTGAAAGACACTTAAGGAAATGTTCAACATCCTTAGTCATCAGAGAGATGCAAATCAAAACACTTCTGAGATTCCATCTTACACCTGGAAGAATGACCAAAATCAAAAACACTGATGACAGCTTATGCTGGAGAGGTTGTGGGGAAAAGGGAACACTTCTGCATTGCTGGTGGGAATGCAAGCTGGTACAACCCCTATGGATGTCAGTGTGGCGATTTCTCAGAAAATTAGGAAACAACCTTCCTCAAGACCCAGTAATACCACTTTTGGGTATATATCCAAAGGATGCTCAATCATGCCACAAGGACATGTACTCAACTATGTTCATAGCAGCTTTGTTTGTCACAGCCAGAACCTGGAAACAACCTAAATGCCCCTTGATCGAGAATGGGTAAGAAAAATGTGGTACATTTACACAATGGAGTACTACACAGCAGAAAAAAATAACGACAGCTTGAATTTGCAGGAAAATGGATGGAGCTAGAAAACATTATTTTGAGTGAGGTAACCCAGACACAAAAAGACAATTATCACATGTACTCATTCATAGGTGATTTTTAAACATAAAGCAAAGAAAGCCAGCCTACAAACCACAATTCCAGAGAACTTAGACAATGCGGACGCGGACACTAAGAGAGACTTATGTAGATATAATCTACATGGGAAGTAGAAAGTAGAAAAAGACAAGATCTCCTGAGTAAATTGGGAGCATGGGGACCTTGGGGGTGGGCTGAAGGGCGGAGGGGAGAGGCAGAGAGGGGAGCAGAGAAAAATGTAGAGCTCAATAAATATCAATTAAAAAAAAGAACAAGAAAAAATAAAATTAAATTAAGGAGCAGAAAAAAAAAGAAAGAAAAAAAGAAAAGACAAGACAGAAACTCCTAAGTGGCATCCAACTCAAGGGCAACCACCCTGTATTCAAATCACAGATCAAAACCCTGGATTTTGCAGACTTAATTACGTAACAGAAGAAAAAAACCTCCATTTCCTCAGCCACTAATGAACTTCTGGTTTAACTATGAGGTTGAACTCACAAAGCACATCACACAGGGTTAGGCATACAGTCAGCACTCAGTGTGTTAACAGTGTCTGTCTTCGAAGTGACACTTGGTTTATGCTGAAGGAAGAAACATTTCAGTTAAGATCCCATGACAATGTTTTAATCAGGTTGTGTTAACAGCCACCCCATCATTAGAGGCCAATTCCAAAAGGAAGACTCCAGATAGGCGACTTAATGCTTTAACAAGCTGGCAAAGGGAAGTAAAAGAAATGCCTTCAAAAGATATTGCTCAATCGATAGTATTGCTCTCCATCTGAAGAAAACCACTTGCAATTATATTTAAAAAAAAAAAGTTTCAAGAGAAACTTTTACAAGGGTTCCAACATCTCCTATGTAGACAAGGCTTCACCTAGGCGGGCAGGCTGGCGGGGTACATCCTCCTAACGACAAAATTTGCCACTCTTCCATGCTCCTAACTGCAGGTAAAGAAGCTAGACTACAAGTATTTCTCGTTCTCAAAAAAAAAAAAACAAAAAACCTTCCTCCAACATCAAGAGACAGCCCAACTTCTTCCGAGGTGAAGAGTACCGTGTCCACTTTGGATCTTGATAACGGTCAAGGTGGGGGGGGGGGAGAGTAAGCAGGAAGATGAATTGGCTACGGTCGGTGTTCCCGCAGCACCCTCCCGGTGACTGCTCAGAAGGCAACCCCTCCACGACTTCTTCCCGCCACCGCTGCCCCCACCTGACCTCTCCCCAGAGAAACTTCCACGGACTCCGTTTCCCTCGAGGATGCAGAAGCGGAGCCTGACACCTTGCGTCCCCGAGGCTCCCCGAGTACGCACCCACCGCCCCCAAGCAGGGAAAGGGAGGGGACCCGAGCGGACTACGGCCCCCGCCCCTCCCCCTCGCCACCGGCCAGCGAGCTTTGTCCCACCTGCAGAGAGGACCCCCGGGCCGCCTCTGGCCGCCCCGCCCTCGGGCCGTCGACCACCGCGCCACCCACGAGCCTGAGGCTGAACGGGGCCGGCCGCGCCCCGCCCCCCGCCCGCAGTCCGGAGCCCGCCCGCGGCCTCACCTCACCTACCCTCTTTCGGGGGCCGGTCTCCACCTCCCGCTCCGCCA
Organism: Ondatra zibethicus; assembly: GCA_004026605.1. Classification (NCBI taxonomy): domain Eukaryota; kingdom Metazoa; phylum Chordata; class Mammalia; order Rodentia; family Cricetidae; genus Ondatra; species Ondatra zibethicus. The sequence goes on along the minus strand of PVIU01015274.1, from coordinate 6,978 downwards.
TGTTGGGCCCCGCTCGGAACCGCGGCGGCTCCGGGCGCGGCGGCCGCGGCCCCTCTCGGCCCCCGCCCACACTGCAGACACGGCGCTTCACTCGCGACGGTCCGGTCCCCTTCGCCCCCGCTGGGCCTGACGCGGGAGTGACGAGGGGGCGGAGGCCCGCGCGCCGGCCGCAGCTCCTGGGGGGTCCCACCGGCGTGCGCGTGGGCACGAGGGCCTGCCGGGGCAGGGGGGCCGGGACTCGGGGGGTTAATGGCCTCCAAGGGGGCCCCGTGAGTAGGATTATTTTCTCTCAGAGAAATTCCTCCGCCTATGGTTTCTTAAAGGGATCTCCAAACCAGCCCCTTGCGCGCGTCCCTGGTGCGCAGGCGCACCACAAGCCCCTCCTCCCTTTCCCACCGAGCCCCCGGTCCTGAGCGTGCGCGGTGAGTGGCCCAGACTAGGCCAAATCCTGCTCTACTGTTTGCTGCCAGCAGCTGCTCCCACCACTCAACTATGGCCGCTCCCTTAAAGGGACCATGACCAAGGGATGGTGGCAGAATGAAAGATCTTAAGGAAAGGACTGCCTGGAGGACTAGGTGAAATGACAATGAGGGGTGCACATCACCACCCTACCCCTGACTACAGAGATACTGCTAAAAAGAGAAAATGTTGATGAGTTGAAGTTCTCAGGGAACCTTTGAACATGAAGAATCCCAACCAAGAAGAAAACGAGACTGTTATCTTGAGGAAAAACCAACACCTTGCCAAGAGGGGAAGGATGGAGACTACCAAGGACCAACTTCCAACCTTAAAATCAGACCCACTGGTGGTACGGAAGACAGAACCAACAACTGAAGACACTCCAATAGTTATTTGTCATTAGAATAACAAAATGGGGCAGGATCCTAGACATTGTCTACTCCATTGCTTTCAAAGTTAACATTTCAGTATGGTCATTTGACGTAGATTAATTTAAGTCAAGATACTGAGTGGCTGGTGAGGAACTAGAACCCAGACTGGAGTTGCATCCCTCCAGGATTTGGAATGTACAAAACGGTCTTCGAGACAACTGGGCAAGAGGACATAAAATGTAAAGTGCCTTGGCATTTCAAGAACATGGTTGCTCTCCTGGGAAGATGGGCGACGGTAACCTGCAACTGCTGTGTGTCATGCTTTGCCTCCTCTGCAGGAGCAGGAGAATCTGACTTACAGGATAAGAACTGCACTGTCAAAACAGGAAACGCCAAGAAGAGTGGGCTCTCTCTTTTCTGAAACACACTGAAAAAAGCTGAGGAGAACAAGAGCTTGATTCATCCCTCTACCTAGTCTAGTCACGAAGTGCTCACACGGAATAAAACTTTCCTAATGGAATCTTCGTTATGGCTTGGGGACAAAAGAGAGACATGTAATAAGAAATACAAAGAAATTGGTTGGGGTTGGGTCGGGTCGGGTGGGGTGGCTATGTAGCTCAGGCTGGCCTGGAACTCCTGATCCTCCTGCCTTGATCATCCAAGTGCTTGGAGTGCTGGGATAATAGGAAATTCGCAAAGAACGAATTTTTTAAAAGAATGTAAGTCTCTGATTGGGAGGGAGGGAGAGCATAAAGCCAGGGTGGTCTAGCAAGCAGTGTTTCAGGACAGCCCGAGCTGTTACACAGAGAAACTCTGCCTCAGTGCCCCCTCCCCCCAAAAAAATGTACTTTTTTGTTGTTATTTTTTGACCAACTATTGTTCTGACAGTTTTGAACAAGAAGGGTTTCCTGTTCAAATAGAAGAAATTTTCCTGACTGGAGAATCATTCCTTCTGTGGCAGATTTTTAAAGTGTTTCTAATGTGTTGGTTCTTAGCCTGTGGATTGAGACCCCCCACAAGGATCGTATATTAGATATCCTATAATCAGATATTTACATTACAATTCATAACAATAGCAAAATTACATGGAGTAGCAATGAAGTAATTTTATGGCTGGGGGGGTCTTTACAACATGAGGAATTGTGTAAAGCTTTGCAGCACAGCCAGGTGGTAGTGGCACACACCTTTAATCCCAGCACTCGGGAGACAGAGGCAGGGGGATCTCTGTGAGTTTGAGGTAGGCCTAGTCTACAAAAGCAAGTTCTAGAACAGGCTCGATAGCTACAGCGAAACCTTGTCTCAAACCCCGGAAAAACAAAGAGTTGCAGCATTAGGAAGGTTTGAACCACTGGTCTAATGTATTCATGACAAAAAAAACTAACATGCATCTTCCTGACATCTGCTTCCTCTCTCTCCCACTACCAATTCTGACTCTCTTTTTTTTTAATTTATTTATTTATTTATCTTTTATGTATACAATATTCTGTCTGTGTGTATGCCTACAGGCCAGAAGAGGGCACCAGACCCCATTAAGATGGTTGTGAGCCACCATGTTGTTGCTGGGAATTGAACTCAGGACCTTTGGAAGAGCAGGCAATGCTCTTAACCTCTGAGCCATCTCTCCAGCCCCATGACTCTCTTTTACTCATTTCAAAACTTCTTGCCAGGGCTAGAGAGATGGCTCAGAGGTTAAGAGCACCAGCAGCTTTTCCAGAGGTACCATGTGGTTCCCAGCAACCACATGGTGGCTCACAACCATCTGTAATGAGATCTGGTGCCCTCTTCTGATGTGCAGGCATACATGCAGGCAGACCACTGTATCGATAATAAGTAAATAAATAAATAAATCTTCGCTAACAAGTAAGTAAATAAGTAAATAAATATCTTTAAAAAAAAGGCAACAAAACCTTCTGCCATCCAGGTGCTGGAGAAATAGCTTAGAAGTTAAGATTCCTGGCTGCTCTTCCAGAGGATCCAGGAATCCCCAGAACTTACTTGGTTGCTCACAGCCATCTGTAACTCCAGTTCCAGGGAGTTACCCCCCCCCCATGCACACTGCACAGACACAAAACATCCATATATGGGGACATGACAGCCAGACCTGATTTGATGGCCTGTGTTCCTGCCTCCCTGTGAAAGGAACTATTCTATCCCAGTCATTAGAGGGCTCAGGACTGATCAATAATTTTCAGAGGTCCCCTGTGATGACTAAAGAAACTGAATATGGAGCCAGGCATCCCTTAAAGGCTGCTGACTTTTTGCTCTGGAATGCCTAGGAGATGCTAGTGGTCAGGAGGTGAGAGAAGAACAGGGTAATGGGCTCTGAGGTATGGACGCTGTCTTGCTTCTGCAAAGCTGGTCTACCGCTATGGGAAAGGGATGGAATGGTCTTTTTATCACAGTATGGTGGGAAAGTGAGAAACACCTGAGGGAAGTGAAACAGTGTTCCTGCCCAGCTGTGGACTCCATGGAGGATGGTAATCCACACCTTTCTGACGTCCACCTTAAAACCCCACCTTAACTCCCTTTCTGAACAGCATGCTGTTTGCCTCTAAAGCTTCTGTCCTGCTGGCAATAAGAATAAATTCATTTAATCTAAATTTGAATTGAGCCTAAGTCTTTGGTTTCTCTCAGTGGATTCGATTGCCACAACACACACACTCACACAAATAATAATAATAACATAAAATGTTTAAAATATCTCTAAGGTTTATTTCTTTGTATATGCAAGTGCTTTATCTGCATGCCCACCTGCACACCAGCAAAGGGCATCAGATCCCATTATAAACGGTTGTAAACCACCATATGGTTGCTGGAACTTCAGCTCACAACCTCTAGAAAAGCACTGTCCAGTGCTGCTAACAGCTGAATCACCTCTCTGGATCCAAGAAAATACATATTTTTTAAAAACATGCTATTTCGTTCACCATCTTGATAATCACCACCATAGGTAGTGCTACCCCATTCAGAGTCCATAATGTGATCACAATTGTCCACTGTCAGTTCTGGAGTCATTACAGTGTCCACCTGCACCGTTGTTAGCACCGCCAGAACGAACTTCCTCCTTCACTGTTGCTGCCGCCGCCACCCCTCTCCTTTGTGACCTCCATAGCCTGGTCCACCATCACTATTGCCCTATCGCCTAGAACCACCGCGTGCACAAAACCTACCTGCAAGCCCTGGATCTGCAATGCTTCCGAGCATCGCCTCCAAATTCATTCCTTGTCACCTCTTTTACCCTTATGGCCCCCGTCTTCCACCCAAGTTCCACCACACCCAAATTACCTCCTCCATCCCTTCCTTCACAGACCTTAAAGTGGCCACATCCACCTCCATAACTTCTTTGTCATCCTGCAGACTAAGTCATTTCTTTAGAAAGAGAATTTTCACTGTACAACTATATATTAATAATGGGATATAATAGTTGTTCATGGTAGCTCACGCCTTCAATCCCAGCCCTTGGGAGGCAGAGGCAGGCGGATCCCTGTGAATTCGAAGTCAGTCTGGTTTATCTAGTGAGTTCTAGGACAACCAGGGCTACATAAAATAATAATACTAGGGAGTAATTTGGGCTGGACATGTTGCTTAGTTGATGGAGTGCTAGTCTAGCTCACAGAGCCCGACGAAGTTTGGTTTCCAGAGCAGCATTAACATCACAGCAAAGTGTACCTGGTAATCCCTGGCATTAGGAAGGTAGAGGGAGGTGAATCAGAGGTTCAAAGTCGTCCTCTGATGCGTAGCAATTTTAAAGAAGTTTAGTCAAGGCTACTTCAAACCCTGCATTAAAAAATTGTGTGATACTTCTGAAGAAAAATTTTTAACAGAATTCACAAAAGGGGCAGGGCATGGTGGTGCACAAATTTAAGTTTTCCTGCCTACTGCCTATCCCTGAGAGTAGGCTCTCTTTCCCTTTCCCTGGCCTTGGAACTGCCCTCCCACAACAACCAGGACCTTGAGCCTGGACGTTTCAAACATACACCCAAGATTTCGTCCTAAATTCCTTAACTTTACCTTCTCTCCCCAGTCTAAGTGTGCCACAGATTTCAGACCAACTATAGACTGTTCCAGCACCAGCTCCAGGTGTTCCCTCAAAATCTGCATCCTGGACAGCTTCAAAGCAGCTAGCCCCAGCCGGTCATGAAGAGCCTGGACACCCAGTAAAACAGCCTGCTCTTCCTGCCCCCGCCCAGCCAGCCAACAATGACATCCTGCTGTCAACAGCAAGTAGCCATAGAGATTACATTTGGCCCCTTATCATTTCCTTTTTATCAACAAAAAGGCTGGATGTTAGGTTTCAAACCTGGGATAAATGACTGAGTGCCTATTTAACATATCAAAGCAGACCCGCCACCTGGTTCTTCTTGCATCACAACCCCCCCACCCCTACACTCCCCATAAACACCCCCCATCCGCCACACACACACACTCCTACCTGTTACACAGTCCTCCTGGAACAAACCCCACCCTTACCTTAAACTCTCCATCCTGGGGGCTGGGTTGCTAATCCCTGTAAAATCCAACCATTTTGGTTACACACCCTCTTTGTATTTTGGATCTCTGAGCTGCTACGCCTCCCCTCTCTCCCCTCTCCCATCCCTTCCCCCTCTCCAAACATGGCCTGGCTCAGAGTCATGTATATTCTGGACTCTCCCAGATATCCCTGCCTCTCTTCATCACCATACATAAGAAAAGTCAGGTTTCTTTTTTTTTTTTTAGTTTTTCCAGACAGGGTTTCTCTGTAATAATAGCACTAGCTGTCATGGAACTAGCTCTGAAGACCAGGTTGGCCTCAAATTCAAGGATATCCACCTGCCTCTGCTACCCGAGTGCTGGGATTAAATGTGTGCGCCACCATTGGCCGGCGACCACAGCAACTCTTATAAAGAAAACATTTAATTGGGGTAGCTCACTTACAGTGTCAGGGCTTCAGGCTATTATCATGACGGGAAGCATGACGACATGCGGGCAGATGTGGTGCTGGAGCTGTGAGTGCGAGATCTTGCAGGCAACAGGAAGTTGACTGACATAGTGGGTGGTATCCTGAGGATAGGAAACTTCAGTGCCCACCCCCACCGTGACACACTTCCTCCAACAAGGTCCTATCCATTCTAGGAAAGCCACACCTCCAGATAGTGCCTTTCCTTATGAGATTATGGGGACCTATTACGTTCAAACTATCACAGGCAGTACCCATAAAATTTCGTCCTACTGAGTGTTCTGTTTATCACTGCATGGCTATGGGGTGCCCACCAGAGAAGACCACTCAGACACCGTCTATACCCAATTAAAAGTCTTTATTCCAGGCAACTGCAACTACACGCAGACATTTGGCATCCAAGTGTGCCACCAAGTCTTTATAATAAGTTTCTTATTGTTTTATATATATAATTTATTACTATAAGCTATAATAACAATATAATTATAAATTAGAAGATTTATTATTTTATATTTTATAGAAAATATAAATAATATAAACTATATATCTATATATAATTTATTTTTATTTTATGTGCATTGGTATTTTGCCTACATTTATGTTTTCATAGGCAATATATTTTATATAAAGTATAGTTATATATTTTATATTTAATTTATTTTTATTTTATGTGTATTGGTATTTTGCCTACATTTATGTCTGTGTGACAGTGTTGGATCCCCTGTTACAGACAGTTGTAAGCTGCCATGTGGGTTCTGGAAATTGAACCCGGGTCCTCCGGAAGAACAATCAGTGCTCTTAACCCCTGAATCATTTCTCCAGCCCCATAGTAAGAGTTTCTTTTTTTGTTTTGTTTGGTTTTTTTTTTTTTTTTTTGGATTTTGTTTGTTTGTTTTAGTTTTTGGTTTTTGGAGACAGGGTTTCTCTGTAGCTTTGGAGCCTGTCCTGAAACTAGCTCTTATAGACCAGGCTGGCCTTGAACTCACAGAAACCCACTCTGCCTTCTGAGTGCTGGGAATAAAGGCGTGCCCCACCACCACCTGGCAGCATAGTAAGAGCTTTTAAAGACAAAAACCACATCCTCGTATCTTGCTTGGCAATGCAGGGGAAAGTTTTTTGCAAGCAGTTTAACAGAAGCTAAGTAAAGTTAGCTAGGTTTATTTTTTTCTGTTTTTTTTTTTTTTTTGGTGCATGTGTGTGGTGTGTGTATGT